>CABHPP010041356.1:441-45057 GCA_902168425.1 Peromyscus attwateri | reverse complement strand
CCCCCCCCCCCCCGCCCCCACCAGAATGTTAGAACTGTACCTTTAGATAATCTGTAGGAATCTTTGCTCCTTTTTTTTTTTTCCTAAAAATAATTTGCTAGGGGCTTCTCTTGAAAGTTGCAGGGATATTTGAATGCGTTTCATTCCTACATTGCTAATTGGTCTCTCCTGCTTGTTGGCTGTTTGTATGTTGTCTATGGTCTCTCCTGCCATGGCTATTGCTGATTGGCCAGTTGGTCTCTCCTGCTTGTTGGCTGTTTGTATGTTGTCTATGGTCTCTCCTGCCCTGGCTCTTGCTGATTGGCTAGTTGGTCTCTCCTGCTCTGTGGCTGTTTGTGTGTTGTCTATGGTCTCTCCTGCCCTGGCTATTGCTTTGTTGTTCTGTGCTGTCTGTGATGCTCATGTCTCATCTTGCTGTCAGAGCCCCTGAGCCTCTACTCATCAACCGTGAGCACCTTAAGGACATCCCTCACTCAGCGCCTCTGCAGCACCTCTGCCAAGTTGATCCCCGCCGGGTAATAGATACAAGCTTGAACTGTAGATGGTGGGCATGAATTCTATGTCCATGTTTCTGCAATGACTCACAGTAGTGTTCCCTTTGGTCCTTTCCACCGTTTCTCCTTGGTACTCTTACCTGGTTGTAAGCGCAGTACACATCTCGCTGCCATGCTTTAAGACACTATGTGTAGTTCTTCTTTTGTTGCTGTCTGTCCTTAGTCTTCATCATTAATGGGTCCTCAAGATTTTATCTGTTGGGTAGTTTATCCATATCTTTGGGTAGTTGCCTTTTTCTCCTGATGTTGAGCACATTTGGCTGCACTGTTAGATTGGATACAGTCATAAATCAAGGGTGCCAAAACGCAGAGGAAAGAGCCAGGCTGAACCAAGAACATCTGGGTGGCATCAGAGCTTTGTGTCCTTTGCATAGAATTGGACCTGCATCACTCCAAGCACTTTATCTAGGGAGTGATTGGTGTGGCATATATAGATAGGATCCATGTAAGGACCAAGTGAGCTACCAAGGGGGAAGCAGATTCATGGGACTCTTGCTAGGGCTGGGCATTGAGCTAACTTTTGTGCTATTTTATTGACTCCCTGGAGCATATTCCATGATCAGCATTTATCAGGTCCTCAGAGAAGTCTGGGACCTGGAGAGCTTAAGCAGCATAGCTCTTGCTGTAGAGAGGAAACAGCCAGCCACTGTGCTGACTAGGAGGTACTACCATTCTGATAGGCAGAGGGGCTTCTTTGCTCTAACCCTGATGCCCTTTTGCATTTTCCCTCTCTGCCAGGAGAAGAACACGGGCTGCCTCTGCTTACCCAGGACTCAAATTCCAAAGCTCGAAGGGGGATTTTAAGAAGAGCTGTGTTCTCAGAGGACCAGAGAAAGGCTCTGGAGAAAATGTTTCAGAAGCAGAAGTACATCAGCAAAACAGACCGAAGGAAACTTGCTGTCAGCTTGGGACTGAAGGAGTCACAGGTACCAATGAGGAGGGAGATGCCTCCTATTCCTAGTTTCAGCAGGAGCGTGATGAAGTTTGTTCTTTTGGCAAGAATGTCTTGTGTCAGGTGTGGTACTGTGCCCCAAAGTGTTCTGAAGTGTTTGGTCTGAATTTTCAGTAGATCGAGACACATGGGACAAATCCTGTGTGGAGACAGATCCACACACTGAGATGGCAAGGCTGAACTACAACATGCCTTTTTCTGAAATGAAGGGAAGTACCAAGGATGCACCATATGATTCTTATCCCCCCCTTGTGTGTGTGTGTGTGTGTGTGTGTGTATGTGTGTGTGTGATCTTTATACCCAGAGAAGCAGACTAAATAATTCTCTTCAAAAGCAGTAACCACTTTTCCTGTCTTCCTTTTCTTTTTCAATCCCAAATCAGAGAGTGAATGTGAGGCTCCTGGGACCCTCTGCATGGGTATCATTATTCTGCATATTTCACATCTGCAGCATCTGCATCTTCCTTGTTCACTAATGTTCCACACAGTTGTGAATGCAAATTTTGGGAGTGAAGGATTCTCCCAAGATGGCCAATTGGCTCATAGAACACTAGCGTTTTTCTGTCATCTTCTGTATAAGTGCCCTCCTTCCCTGCAATCCTGTCCATCTTCTGATGAAGAAATGCAGAAGACTGAAATGTAGGTCCAGTGTCATGTGACAGAGCTGTTTGGGATCTAGGTTTCCACCCAGGCAGCCTAATGTGGAATCTGTGGTTTCCTTAACCTTGAGCCACCATCTGCAACTGTGCAGGCTGTCCGCCGTATAAAGATGTCTTAGTTAGGGTTACCATGGCTGTGATGAACCAGCAACTTGGGGAGGAAAGGGTTTATTTGACTTACACTTCCATGTCACTGTTCACCATTGAAGGAAGTCAGGACAGGAACTCAAACAGCAGGAACCTGGAGGCAGGAGCTGATGCAGAGGTCATAGAGGGATGCTGCTTTCTAGCCTGCTCCACATGGCTTGCTCAGCCTGCTTTCTTACAAAAACAGAGAACCACCAGCTCAGGGGCGGCCCCATCCACAATGAGCTGGGCCCTCCAACATCAATTTCTAGTTAAGAAAATACCCTACAGGCTTGCCTACAGCTTGATCTTATGGAGGCATTTCCTTAACTGAGGTTCCTTCCTCTCAGAGGGCTGTAGCTTGTGCCAAGTTGACATAAAAACCAGCCAGTACAAAGGCATCTAGCTGAAGTGGATGGTGATCGCTGAAATGCAACAGGCGCTCCACTTCTCAAAGAGACCCACATCCACCAGGATATTTTGAACTGGTGTGAAGGAGCTGAAGGGGAAAAGACACTACGTCAAACGTGTCCTAGTGTGTGAAATTCCTATTACCCTTGATTTCTTTCCCTGGGGAAATGGTGTGTTCCACAAGCTGCCATGCCATCCCCAATACTTTATAGTTGGAAGCAGTATGTTGTGTGGTAGAGGGCTATTAGTCCATTAGTCCATAACCTTAATTGATTGCTCGGTCTGAATTTAATGAGTGTTGGAGCCGTTTTGCATATGAATGGATCAGTGGCTATATCTCTAGGGTCTACTTTGTTTGTGACCCTGTGCGTGGTGGATGGTCACACTCTTGGCATCCCCGGAAGTCACTTACCCCATGGAGGTTAGATAGCAACATTGCCATGACGTGTGAGACCAGAAGGGGAGGTGGGTCAGTAGTTGGCAAAGCTATTTATAGAGCTGCAGCCTTCTGTGTCTCCCATGCTGTCCAGAGGCAGCAGCCTTGTCAAAGTCCACAACCCCCGGAAGTCAGGTGACAGACCTCCCTCATGGGCACGAGAGTGGGTGGCAGAGGCCTCCCTGGGCTTGGCTGGAGTGCCACAAGCAGGGATGAGAAGACTCATGGTCAGAGCGGAGAAAATACACAGGTCAGGATTTCAGGGAGCCCAGGGTTGTCTGTCAGCTTGAAGCAGATGCTGAGAGATGGAAGGGGCTGCATTGCACCTTGCCGTGTGCTGAGTAAGTGTGAGCATCTCTGACTGTGCAGCACTCTACAGAGACACTTGATATCAAATCCCAGTCATTTATATGCCGTAGGGAAGCCTACAGTCTCCCCACACCAAGGGAAACAATGGCTCGTAAGCCCAAGCACATAGTTTCACTTAATTATATTGTTTTTAAAAGTTCAGGTATCTCAGAATGGATGCTTTTTGTTGTATTGAATTTAGGGGAGCATTTAATAAATAGTTTAGCATTTTATTAACTTCTATGCTTATCAGCTATGGCATACAGAAGGGAACTTGGTGAAGTGACAAATGAAAGTCCACCTTACATCTCTCCAATCCAGCTTCATTTTTACTGCTATTTATAAATGCTCCTTGGTTCAGTTTACTGAAACAACAGACTCAAAATAAATTTGTATATAGGATGGATATGCACAAGTTGCAATTACTCTCATGCTTGCGTGATGCTTACTGGTGACCCAGGATTTGATGTCCTTTAATGCCTGCAAGGATCCTAGGAAGTGTTTGCTATTCATTGTATTATCCTTGCTCTGCAAAAAAGTTGGTACCTGGAATGTGTATGTGTGTGACTAACTATATTTGTCAGTGTGATAGTCTCTGTGTGTCCTTTTTGGCTTTTCACAAGTCAGGGAAGCTCTGATAGCCCGTCCTAGTCAGCCTATGTTCTCCAAGGCCACACACCATCCCGGCCCCCAGTGAGGTAGATGAGTGTAGTACACATTTCTGCCTCTTGTGTAAACAGATCCATTTAGTACGAGTTCTTTGTATGTGGCTTCTGCAGCATTTTCTTAGGAGAGATCCTTTATACCATGGCAAGTGTTTCTGCACTACTTTGCTGTATCCCCATTGCATGGTAACACAAGCCATTTTGCTGATGACAATCACATGCATTCTTCCCAGGTTTGGCTGTCATGAGCAGCACAGTTGGCCATGTATACTGTTTGGCTCCTTTTTTCAAGTGTTACAAGATGGGTCCTTTGTGCCTGACCTGTAGATCTTTTTTCATTTTATCTCATGTGAACCTCACTATATATCATCCTGTAGATATATAAGACATTCCAAGCTTTGAGTTACTTCTGGGTTTTTGGCATTGTATTTCTTTGTGTACTTAAAAAATAAGTTTTGTAGCCGGGTAATGGTAGCACACACCTTTAATACCAACACTTGAGAAGCAGGCAGATCTCTGTGAGTTAAAGGCCAACCTGGTCTGTAGAATGAGTTCCAGGACAGCCAAGGCTACACAGAGAAACCCTGCAGAATTTATATATTAAAATGTCCATGTATATATTGCAAATTCTAAAAGATTAAAAGCCCTTCCAAAGAGTCTTAGATCAATCTAGATACTGATTTATATAAAATTTCCAGTCATATGAGTCCTTTTATTGCAAACCCTTTATCCTTTATTACTTTGAAAAGCCTTATCAAGCGTGTGGATGGTTGTATTCATTATTATTTTTTATTTTGGATTTTCCTAGCTACCAGAATTTTAGAGGCTTTTGATAATTTATTGGCAATGTACAGTATATGAATTGACTTTTTATGGTTGTATATTTTCCACTGGCTGTACTTTTGTTGACATGCAGCAATTATTTGGGATATTAATCAAGATATTCAGAATACTGAGGTTAGCTCCACTTTCTTGTTACAGATATATTAGCATCTCTGTCCACACTTGTGTGTTTCTTTACTGTGGTAAAATACGTATACAAAACACAACATTTCAACCTTTCAAAGTTCTAACTTCAGTGGCACTGTGTGCATTTACACTGTCCCATAACTGTTGCCACAGTTCCTCTCTAGAGCTTTTTCCATCTCGTAACACTGAAACTCTGTATCAACTCCCAGTACCTCCTTATTCCCCCACCCCAGACCCCTGCCAACTACCCCATATCCAACACCTCCTCCTTCCCTCTACCCCAGGACCCTGCCAATTACAATTCTGTTTTCTGTTGTAGTATAGAGAGAGACATATTGAGTATAAGAATTTTGTATGTGTGGACTCATATGGCATTTTATTAATTGAATTAATTTCCTTAACACTGTCTTCAAGGTTAATCTATATTGTTCCAAGTTTCAGAATTACCTTTCTTTCCAACACTGAATCATATTCCATTGTATGGATTGCTATATCTGCATAACCATTCATCTATTGATGATCTTGATTATTTCCAATATTCGGATATTATAGATAATACTGCTGGGAAGCTATGTATGCAAATATCTCCCAGATTCCTACTTTGAATTCTTTTGAGTGGTTTTTTGTTTTCTCATATGTTTCTAGTGTGTTTATTTGCACAGAAATGTCTGTTTTATGTAGCCAGCTCTGTCTTCTCTGCTTTGTCGTCTTCATTATTTTATGATTGCTTTAAAAGGAATTTGTGTCCTCAAGACTATAATTACAATCTCATGTACTTTCTTCTAGAACTTTTGTAGTTTTCTTTTTATGTTTAGCTATTTAATCCACTTGGAGTTGTTTTTGTGTCCAAAACACAAGAGAGGTTTGACTTCTGTGTATTTCACCATTGATTGTGAAGAAACTATTTCATGGTTTTTTATTAAGAGATTACTTAAATCAAGCTCTGTTTCTGTATCCCACTGTCTCTCTCTCTCCATGCACACTACACACACACAGACACACAAGACACACATGCACACACATACACATACACATACAGACACACACACATACATACACAGACACACACATGCACAGACCCATGCACACCCAGAGACACATATACACATACAGACTCATACACACATACACACAGTCACACACACAGATGCAGATACACAGACACACACAGACACACACATATGCACACATGCACATACACACAGACACACAGTCACACACATACACATACAGACAGATACACACACAGAGACACACACAGTCCCACACGTACACACACACAGACACAGATACACAGACATACACAGGCACACACAGACATACACATACACACATAGACAGATACACACAGACACATAGACACACACATACACACACACACGTGTGCACTAAGGAAAGAAGTATGAAAGAAAGCAAGTGTGTGTTGAGCAAAGCAGATACACCCATGGGAACAGCACTCTGGGTGAAAACGCACAGGAAGAACTTGGCAAGCTTTCCAGGAGCCAATGGCCACTGCTAATTATAAATGCATTCAGAGTGTCCTGGTGTGCGAGCTTTAGAGCTGTTTTCTTAGCAAAAGCTGGTCTCTCCGCATTATAACTGACTCAGCGGTCATTGACACTCGGGTGCCTGGAGTCCATGTCCTGTGCAGTCATTTAGAGGGAAAAGTTGAAGAGACTGTTTAGTCAGTGTAAAAGGACCATCTCCAATGGTGTGTGTGTGTGTGTGTGTGTATGATTTTTAAAAGTAGGATCTAATGTAGCTTCAGGCTGACCTCAAACTTCTAACCAACCAAGGATGACCTTGAACTCCAGCTATTTCTGTGTCTGCCTCCTGAGTGCTGGGGTTGTAGGCATGTGACACCGTGTTTGGTTTGGGTGGTTCTGGGGTTTGATTCAGGCCTTGCACATGCTAGGGGAGTGTTCTGTTCACTGATATGCATTCCCAGCCCTCTTGGTTGCTGTATTTTAATAATTATTTTCTTGGGTAAATGTTTTTTCTAATGGAAGAATTGCCTTTCAAGCATTCATTTTTCTAGACTCACTGAGTTTAACTAGGGTTTTGTTGTTGTTTCAAAATGAAAATGTAAATTGTTAGTGCAAGGATGTAGTGTAGCGGCAATGACTTTTTCTGCTTTTGAAATGCTGGGGAAGTAGTTGGAAACTCTTCTGGTCAAGGATGGCCGAGTGTACAGTGGATAGGGTGGTTAATCATAGAGTCAAGTTGCGGTGTGGTGGGGGAAGTTATGATTCAGATCAAACTACCTTCTGGGTTAATTACAATCATTTGTTATTTATTGGAACTAATTATCATAGTTTGATAAATCCTGGGAGTAATCAAAACTTGGAAGCTGTATAAAGCCCACATTTATCAAAGCATTACAAAATGTATTGTTAATTTAATGTTAAAATCTTGTGGTGAGGTCTGCATGTCAACACAGCCTGATACCAGGGGCTGAAGCTCTTTCCTTTGCTCTGCTGTGTGCTCTTGAGTTGGTTAATCCCTCCAAACCTCAGTATCCGTAGATGTGAAATGAATACCTCATCAAACCATAAAATCGCCTGTAGTTCATACACATACACACACATGCACACCATACATATACACACAAGCACTCTGCAATACATGTAATACATGTATGCAAACATCATACACACACGAGTACACACACAATACATACATATATAAACACCTTGAACATACACATATGTGCATACACACATGTGAAAACATCACACACACACACACACACACACACACACACCCTCCATGTCAACCAACCAACTAAACCTAATACCCCCAAATCAAAACACACAGGGCCTATACTAGTCAATTTTTCTTGCATATATCTATTAGCATAGATTAAATAATGTTTTAAAATACTTAAAAGAAAATTAATTTCAAAATCCACCAAAAATACAGCATGTGGTCATCATTCCACACTCGCTCTGTTAACAAGTGTACATGGGATGTTATGTTGATCATTCTGGTGCTTTTCAAGGAACCCACAGGAAAAGCCACAGGGATTTTTCAGTAAGGAATTCTGCAGAATGTGTAGTAGAAGCAGTGGACAGTTGAAAAATGCTGAAGGAAGGGGCTGACTATGTGGTCGCCTAGCACGTATGAGGCCCGAGTAAAAGAAATAAGAAAAAAAACTAAAGCTCTGTACCTGGAATAAGTGGTTTTTTTTTCCTGATTATTTTATCGATAGGTGAAGATCTGGTTTCAGAACAGAAGGATGAAATGGCGGAATTCCAAAGAAAAAGAAGTGCTCTCCAACAGGTGCCTCCAAGAAGTGAGCCTTCAAGAAGACAGGCTCGCACGGCCCGCTGTGGGCTTCCCTCCTCCATGCCCTGCCCTGTGGGAAGTCTCCCAGCCGCACTCAAGCCCCAGCTGGAGGGAGAATTCTCCAGAACCTGCAGAAAGACTGACCCAGGAGAATGCACGGGTACCAGAAGCAAATTCACTCCGAGGTGCCTTGTACTTGGGTCCTGAGAAGGACGCTGGAGACAAGGATGGACTCACTAGCGCCATCTGAAGGGAGCATGCGCCATGCTCATCTAAGAGACCCCTTAGCCTGTAACATTGGGATTAAAGCCAATTAGCATGTGTCTCAACCCTGCCTTAAACTAACACCTTGGCACGACACTGAGCTGATGCCTTAGGAGAGCCAGTCTGCTCTTTCTTATTTAGCCCTAGACGGAGGCTCAGTGTTTAAGTGGAGTAGACCCTCCCAGGAGGTACGATAGGACTGAAAGATAAGAGCCAGTGTCGGCCCACGGCCCGTTCTGAATACGTGTGTGTATATGTGCGTGTGTCTGTGTATCTGTTTGTAAATGCTCATTAAATACATTAGCAGAAACCGGTTCTCTCCAAGTTTTACATGGCGCAAATTTCTTTTTTTTTTTATATGAAGAAAAAAAATGAGCAAATATTCATTTTTCAAATGATGTAAAACTTTGGCTCCAATGCCACACAATGAATTATGTTTGCAGAAATTCTCACCTTCTGGCTTCTTTGGTATCCAGGTGTAAGTGAATTTTAGCAAGCTCCACAGTCGTAATCAAATGAGCCACAGTTAGAGACACACACTGATGACAGAGAGGATAAACTCAACAGGAATCTACAATTTTTGAATGTAGTTGTCAGTATTTCTAGTTTCCAGGTCTGAGATAGATGAGGCTATCAGTGAGGAAGGTCTGGATTTATTTGTGAATTGGCTTTTTGATCTCTTCTCTGTAGGGGTTATCCTAAACCAAGGTTTTCTGAATAAAATAAACGCCTGAGTGGAAGGTTTGTCAGACAGTGGATCAGCCAGCATTCAGTAACTTTTTGATTATCTCTGCCGGCTAGTCTGTAATCAGTGCCCCAAAAGCTAAGCCTGTGTCACCGTTCTTAAACTGTCTCTAACAGGATGAAAAATCACAGCACCGATGGGCTCTGTGGTCAGTGCTGAACCCACACTACAGACAGTCTGAGTTTTCTACCTAGTTGGTTCACACTACATATGTTAGGTGGTTTTATATGTTAACAGCCACCACCCAGATGTTTTATGATTACTCTGAAATAGTTGTTGTATAAAATCATATTTCTGGTAATGATTTTTCTTAGTTATCCAAATATATTAATTCTAAGTTCATGAAAAAAAAATGTTTTACTTTGCAGGAAATGAAGCAAAAAAAAAAAAAAAAAAGGAAACTGTGGTTTTGAATGAATCTTTGGACAGACAATGCAACTAGGAGTCTTTTATGGGACATTTTGTTCGTGAGCAAGTGAGGAGGTGATGGGGCTTACCTTCTCAGCTCTGGGCTCCAAGGGTTTAGTGTGCAGAAGGGAGAATATTTGAGAAAGTAACAGTTGTGATCAACACCAGGGAATTCTGTTTTAATGAGAGGAGCTTGCGTTGGTACGTTAGCCGGTGCCTTTGCCACCTTTATGTTTCCCAAAGGTCATGTTAGAAGGTTGTCTTTGAGCTTCCTTGTGGGAAGTGGGAGCCAGGGATCTGATGACTCCGTTTGACAACCTGTTTGCAAAGTGAAAACGCAGGGTACTTCCTCTAGTCCTGACCTTCTTGCATCTGTAGGCTGTTCCGTCTTGCCCGACACTGTGCTGAGCATCTAGGGTCTGTCGACTCATTTAGCCTTCTTGGCCATAGCCCTGTGACGTCAACAGTCTTACTGATCAGGTTTCCTGTTTCTCCACCAAGGCAGCTGAGGCACTGCATGCAGAGGTGATCACCCAGTCATGGCGTTAGTAAAGTAAGGGATCTATGCCCGGGCAATCCAGTTCATGCCGTAAGATCTTACCAACCCTGTGGGGCCCTATCAGCAGAGAAGCCTGAGGGACACTGCGGTAAGCTTTGCTGAAGGAAGTCAGGAGTACATTGTATTTTGCAGCCTCTGACTTGGGGAAGCAGTATTCTCATCAATATTCTCCTTTCTATTAGATTTTTAAGTTTAGGTAAAGAATTGCCAATCTTCAACTCCGAGGCTCCTGTGGACTCTAGTTCAGAGAAGTCACCTCAGTGCATGATGGGCATGTCTTTGTTTTCACCATTCACTGATGAAAATCATAAAGTACTTACTTGTATGTGGCCATCGTGTCTTGAGAATAACTTGAAACTGGAATGAGAGAGACTTGTCAAGGGCTTTTGATGGTCCAGGTTGTAGAAATGGGTGGATTACGGCTTGAATGACTTTCCCCCAGGAGCTCTGAGACTCAGTAGAACATCTCCATGTAAGAATGGCCTGGTGCTCAAATATGCAGGTCAGAATTTCAATTGTCTTCCACCCTGGAATGTGTCTAGGCTTAGGAAAGACACACTTTAGAAAGACAGTTTGCTGGAGCGTGGTGGTAGTACACACACGTGTGCCCTCACATAAGCATAGCCATATACACACTGTGTGCCCTCACACACAAGCATAGCCATATACACACTGTGTGCCCTCACACACAAGCATAGGCATAGTACACAATGTACCCTCACACACAAGCATAGCCACAGTATACACACACACCTGTGCCCTCACATGCAAGCATAGCTGTGCTACACATGTGTACCTGATGGGACTGCAGGGCCGGGCAGGACCAGAGAAACCTTCCGGCTACATGTGCCTTTACACAGAGTATCTTCCATAGTGCACACATGTGTGCCCTCACAAGCATGGCCATGCTACACATGCATGTGCTCTCACACGCACACCATAGCCATGGTATACACACATGCCCTCACACACAGTGTAGCCATGGTACACATGCCTTTCTGCTTTTTCTTTGCATTATCTTGTCTGGATTGGAGTGAATGGCTGGGCCCTTGCTAGAGAGCTCTCCCTTCTTATTCTCTGCTGACCCCACCCTTATCCTGGCTTTGTGTGAGCATTTGCTGTTGAATAGTTGCAGATTCTTTTCTGGAAGTGATAACATATCAGTATACTTCTTGTCCCCTTTCCAGAGAAATACTGATTGTAATTAATACCAGGAACATAGAATCCTGGAGAATGAAATATTAAAAAAAAAGAACACCTCAAAAGGCATTTTCAATTGGTTTGTAAGTAGATGAAATGAATGTATTTTTTAACATTTAAGGATTAGAAATATATAAACAGGTTAGAGATGATCATAGGCTTTGGAGACATTGAAGATGATTATCACTAATGTTTAAAAGACAACTCTGTCTTTTTAATAATAAACAAGAAAGCCAGCTATTTCAAGTGTTTCTCAGGATTTAAAACCCATCCACATGACCACACTGTAACTCCCAGACTCCTCTATCATCCAGATCCCCACCTCCAGCATCCAGACTCCTGTTTGACTCCCTCAAATCAATACATTTTTTTACTTTAGATATAAAATTATAAGTATTCTATACCATAAACCGCCTTTCTGATATCTCCATTTCTAAACTGCATCCTTCCTAGTGTTCAGCAAGACCCAGCCATCCCTAAGGCCAACGATTCTGTGAAGATCTTGCGGCCACTGACACAATGAAGCTTATTCCACATGTTCCAAAGTTTGCTGGATTGTACCTCCAGGCACTTGGAATTTTCTCCCCATGTTTTCTTTCTATTTCAGCATCTGCTGGACATTATGATTGAGACATTTTCCTCTATGTAGATAAATATGAGGAAGAAAAAAGGTCCTTGTCTTCAAAGAGCTTCTAAATTAGCTGCCTTGCCATACAGTGCTTGAAATATTCCCTATTACTCCTGGAAGGCTCCAGTAATTTTAAGGGGAAAAAAAAACTAGCATCCTCCAAACCTCACCTCTCTTTGCAATGAGAGCCTTCTTAAAGCTCTACTAATCAGAAAACACATGGCTCCTACCATTCCTCCCAGATACTGTTGTCACAAGAGTCAGGTGTCAGAGAGGCTTCCAGAAGAATTCACTAGCTTCCTGTGTCCACAGCGAACCCTGTCTCTTTTTTTGGTGTTTGTTTGTCTAGCTATTACTTTAGTCACATTGTGTTTTTTTTTTTTTTATTTTGGTTATAAATAAATGCACCTGAAAACAGCTAACGAAGTAAAAGTCGTGAAATTCCAGTAGGTGGTCCTCTTGGGGAAAAAAAAATCCAGCTACTTTTGAATGTGCAAGCATGTAAATACATATGTCTAAACAGATTTGGATTGTAGTGTCTATCCAGTTTCCCTGCTTTTTATTCTGTTTGTTCACAGACCATTTTCCTACATCATTAAAAATTACTCAAAACCACGATGGCTTCCCTGTTCTATTGTACCTCTTTTAGTTCTTGGGGGTACACCAAGAAGATGCCAGGGTATGGGAAGAATGACCACAGGACCCTGTTCTTCAGGAAAATAATCTATTGTGTTTGTAATAAAAAAAATTCTCAGCATATGAATGAAAGTTGAGCAAGTTTGGTATTACTCTCGGGAGTGTTCAGTTTCAAGGTATATCAAACATACTAAAGGGACAATGTCTTCTAAAAAGCCACTATGAAGCCTATCAGAATGTTCCCTATCCATTTATAGTCCAAGCAGATGTAAATGCTTGGCCTTCAACAGAGCCAGCAGCAAAGTAATAATATGGGGGTGACAGTCTACTTCCCTCTGTCTGTGCTTTTCAGTCAGATTTCTACACTAACCAACTGTCTGTATTATTGAGTCAGTGTTTTGAGTCTGTATTGCTGTCCTCAAAGTGGATAGGATTCAAACTCAGAGAGCTGTGTCATCTGCCACCACTTTGAATGATTATATAAGGTTGGTGCGCCCACATCATCTAGAATTATCACAATTTTATGGTTCTTTTCTCTAGGTTGATTAAATGATAAAATTATGGGTGTTTTGAGAAGTCAGAATATTCCAGGGTTATCAGCGAGCCAGGAAACATTGAGTATTATTCAAACTCAAAACAGAACTATCCAGTTCTTCACGTTAATTGAAGCTGAAAAACCAGGCATGTCATATTTGAAAAGGATATAGTGATATAATTATTACATAAGGTACACACACAAGCATACACATACACACAATGTTATTACTAGAGGAAGAGGACCCTGTCAGCTCCTGGTGACTCATGATTAAATTATACGAGTCTATCTGACTCTCTTAAGATGGTGTCCCCTAGATGTTCTCTTCTGTGTGTCAGGTTTTTTTCTCTGTATTTCCTTTGTAAGGACACCTGCCATTGGATTCAAACCAAATCCAGAGTGACCATGTCTCAAAATCCTTAAACTCAATTGCATCTTCAAAGGCATTCTTCTCAAATGAAGTCAAATTCACGGGACTCGGGGGTTTAAACATGGTAGATCATTTACAGGACCAGTACATTTTATCCCAACGTATATCATAGTAAAAAGGTCCGGAATCAATAAAAGTGAAGGACGGCCTCTCTTAGCATTCTTCTATGCTATTTAAATTACATTGCCAAGAAATTCACCACTTGTAAGGATATTTGAACAGGATTTTTTTTTGTAAAATTACCTTCATTTTGGATTTTTTTTATGCACAGGAAAAATTTAAGAAAATGCAACACTAATTTTTTTTAAAGCCCTCACATGGATTCCAGATGTTGACAATTTAATCCAAGAAGGTGTTTCCTTATTATACAAATGTGGTACACATAAAAAAAATTGGCATTGTTTAATTTATGACTCACACATGAACCATTGTTTTTGTGATATAGTTATTTTAAGTAATTCATAAACTAAACAATGCCAATATTTTAGACACATACCACATTTGTGTAATGAGGAAACACCTTCCCGCATTAAATGGCCAACATCTGGGATCCATGTGGGAATTTCTTTGAAATTTTAAATAAAGACAAATTAGTATGTCATAAAACCAACATGGCAAGTCAGAGGTGCAAGGATCTGGTAATCAAAGATGAAGTAAATGTGGTACCACACTGTGGCTCAGAGAATGTGGATGCAATTTACAGAAAGAGCCAATGGTGCTTTTCCAATATTGGTGTGGGGATGAGACAGAGAGATGCAACGTGGCAAAGCTTATGCAGGGATCAAAAAATCAACTCAATTGCATTCTTATTTGAAGGAATCCCCTTTCAAAAACTGTAACAGAGAAGTCTGGGAGGGACTTCAAGTAACGCCAAACGCTTTCTAAAATAGACAGTGAAAGGTGTCAGCAGGAGTGAGGTAATCCAGGTAATAAGTCAAGGAAAAAGAACGGAACCTTCTGAGCAACGCTGCTGGTGTGTGAGCCGAAGGCAGAGGGATGGTCTGCAAACCCAGCAATGGGGGAGAATGGTGGTGACTTTGACAAAAACAACCTTAACTAGAGTCATAAGGAGTAAAAACCAAACTACTGTGGCTGAAGAGAGGATGGAGAGCGAGGAAGAGGATGGGACGAGAGACACAAAGCGTGTGAAGAAGTTGGTCTGTGAAGGAATGGAGAGAGGGAGGGTGGAAGCTGGATGGGTTTGCGCAGTAAAATCAGACAGATCCCTTTCTTTGCTTCAAGCTGGGACTGACTAGAAAATGCTGTGATGATGATGATGATGGGGTGGTTTTGTTAGGAAGGGACCGCAGCACTGTAGGAAAGAGTGAAAAGGAGTCAGGCTTGGTGATGGCAAAAGCTGCTGGATGAAAAGCCCCCCTGTGCAGACCAGACCTTCCTTAGGAGGGGAGATGTGCGGAGAAGAATAGATGAGGTGCAGGGCCCTTTGGTGTAGAGAGTGAGGAAATGGGTCATCCAACCTGTGACGCGGCGTGCAGAGTGTGAAGCAGAGTCGTCAGGTGAGATTGAGGTAAAGGGTAAGGAAGGCCTAGGGACCCTAGGGAGGAGAGGAAATGAAAGAGGAGGGAAGCGTGTTTGAGAAACTGACCAGAGTTTCTGGGATGGATAGAGTGGCCTAGGTCTGATCTGTGATCTGAACATGAAAGAACACACACACACATATATTTTCTTATACTCATTGTTTTATATAGTATGTAATTGCAGTATGAGAAAGGGAGATTGACAACTTGGCTTTGCTGGCAGTATAATATAGCTGGGTAAGAAGGAAGGGAGATGAGGGACTTGGTTGGCAGACTCTGGGTGGTTTGCTGGACAGAAGTGCTGACAGGCGGGGGCCGATTGTTAGTGAGAAAGTGCTGGGTCCGTGACGTGAGGGTTCTGGAGAAAGTGAAGATTGTGAGCTGTGTGGGTCCATACACTGTGATCTGGCCATTTGAAAAGTTAACGCCCGAGATGAAGAGTTCTAGAAATAATTCAATATCTGGTGTCAACGAGGTCTTCGAATGAGACCATGGAGAGAAGTGGCTAATAGGATGGAGAGGAGAGTTCCCCATGGCAGAGAGAGATGGGAGACCTCTTATCACTTGTCTTTCCAGTTTTTATGTGTATGTGTGGTGTGTGTGCAAGTGGAAAGCCTACTGTGGACGCTGAGAATCTTCTTTGATTACTCCTCCATTTTGTTATTTTGAGGCAGGGTCTCTCGGTGACACCCAGAGGTCACTTGTAGCACCTTGCTCTGTGGATCCCCCATCTATGCCTCCCAAGGCTGGAATTAAAGCAAGGCTGCTACATCCGCCTAGATTTTCCCTGGCTTCTGGGGATCTGAACTCTGGCCCCTCATTTTCACAGACAGCTCTTTAATCATGGAGTCATCTCTCCATGATTATTCTGTCACTGTTTTGAAGTCTAACTTTGGTAATTGAGCCTACACAGGTGTTTTGTTTTTTTTTAACTGTCTCTATTGAATTCTCATCCCACCCTCGCTATCCACCATCTCTCTTTACTCCAAGCCATATTAAATGCATGTTCTCTTCACACTCTTTGTTTTGTCTTTAGGGCTTTGTCTGGTTTTTTTTTCCCCATCCTGCATAACGACTTAACTTCAGTGAACCTTATTTCAGTGTCACGAAGATTTCTGAAGGAAGAGCATTTCAGACTGGATAGTATCTTTCCTGGCTAGTTTTATCCGTCAACTTGATGCAATCAGGAGTCACTTGGGAAGAGAGTCTGAAATGAGGAATTATCTAGATCAGATTGGTCTGTGAGAATGTCTCTGAGGGACTATCTTCACTGTTTTTTAGTTTCTAAAGGCTGAGTGCTGATCGAGTAAGGCTACATTTTATTTCTCTCTGCTCTTGAGGGTGGATGTGATGTGACTGACTGTCTGAATTCCCACCTTGGGGCATCCCTGAAATGATGGACTGTAACTTGGAATTGTGAGCCAAATAAACCCTTTCCTCCCGTGAGCTGCTTCTGGTCAGGACATTTTATCACAGCGACAGAGTGAAACTAAGTTCAATATCTAAGAGAGAAAACAGAGTCAATAGAAGCAGGTGTCGGTGGGTAGGGATTTTATAATATGTTTGGCTCAAAGGACAGCAGAAAGGGCAGTGTGGCTATAAGGTGTGGGCACCTCATGGAGTGTGGTAAGGGAGGTCAGAGGTTAAGGGATAGCATCTAGACTAGTGTAAGGTCTTTGTCTTTCACTATAAATGAGTGAGAGCAGGAGCAGGCAAATGATGGGAGCTTTTAAGTTTTTCAATGGTCAATTCATTTAGAACAGACTAAAAGGAGAAGGGATGTAGAAGGTCAGTCAGGAGGATCATGGGAACAACCTTCAGAGGAGAAACCATAGTAACAACACTGTCGGTACCAAGAAGTAGATAGATTTTTAAAGACAGAGCCAAACATGTTACCTGACATAATAATGGTGATATGGGATAGGAGGGTCAAGGGTCAAGGGTTTTTTCTGTGCTCGTGGCGGGATAGAATCATGACGGGAGTGAGTTAGATTTCACAGGGGAGAGCATCAGTGAAGTTTTAGATATCCTGGGTTTGCAATGCTATGCAGGAGGCAGCAGAACTTACCAAGTTAGACTTCAGGAGACGATCCCATGTTGGTGGTAGATTTTTTTTTGAAGTCATGGGCATACAGGTAGCATTCAAGTTCTGAAACTGGAAGAGGTTGTTAAAGGAATGAGTGGACACAAAAAATGGGGAATGAGGACTCATGGCTGAGGCCCGAGGCTCTCTCCAACACTAAGAGGCTTGAGTTGGAACCCAGAAGCAGTGAGAGACCGAGGCTGAGAAAAAATGAAACTCTCTGGTAAGAGAAAGGCCAGGGGACTTGGTGTCCTTGAATGCAACAGGAAAAGTGACTAAAGGGGGACGGATGGTCACCTGGGTCAACGCTGAATAATGACACAGTGGAACAGAAGTTCAAGAGCAGCCCCTGGACGCAGCTGTGTGTAGGAGGACTTGACAAGAACATTGTCAGCGGAGCGATGATGTCTGTGAGAGGCCAAAACACACCACTTGAGAATCAAAAGGGGAGATGGTGGGAGGTAGCCTGGAGTTTCCTAGAAAGCTTGAGAAGAGGAGGGGTAAAGAGGAGGGGAAGTATTTACAAGGGAGGTGTGGGTCACTGTCATGGTGATCCTAATCATGCTCCCACACAGGGAGACAGGGGAGAAAGGAAGACTATTGGAAGAAGATGAAGGGATGATGTGCTATGCTCAAGGCAGGGATGGCTGCATGTAGGAGCATGGGTAGTTAGGTACAGTGCATATGGGAAAGCAAGGTGCAGTGCAGGGGCTGGTTAGCAAGTAACCATGGTAAGGGAAGGCTGGGAAATGGTTTAACATTTCACACCATGGCAAAGATGTCATCCTCTGAATGAGGAAAGGCTGGAGACAGCGGAAGTATGGGGAGAGAGGCTGCCATAAAATAGTTTGTTGGAGAGTCAAGGGTACGGGCAGGATTTGATATACACACCTAGATTAGGATGCTTTTACTGGCGTTACAAATTTACAAATTTTTTCAGTTGGAGTTGGTTTGGTTCAACTATTGAGAGTGATGATGAAAAGTTCACAGCACACAGGATTTATCATGCTGTTGGTGTAACTCAGTCAAACTTCACTTCATAATTTTAAGTCAGTTTGTTAGGTGTTCTAGATCCCTTTCTGTTGCTGTGATCTAAAAAACAAAAACAAAACAAACAAACAAACAAACAAAATCCCTGATGTAAAACAGCTTAGGGGAGAGAGGGTTTCTTTCGGTTCTCAATTTCAGGTTACAGCCCATCATAGCCAGGATGTAAAGACAGTGAGAACTTAAAGGAGCCAGTCCCGTCACACCCACAGTCAAGAGCAGCGAGAAGTGAAGGCATGCCTGCTCAGTGCTCCTCCAGCTTCCTCACTCTCATGAAGTCCAGAGAATCGTGCTGCCCTCTTTCAGACTGGGCCCTCCCTCCTCAAGAAAGGCCATCAAGCTATCTTTTATAGACATCCTCACAGGGCAACCTGCCCTCACAGTCCCTCACTAAGACTGTCTTCTTGGGTGATTCTAGGTTGTGTCAAGTTGGCAATGAAAACTTACCATCACATTTGGTATATTTAGGTTTGGATTTGTTGTATATTTGCAGTAAAATGAACTTCTTGTCATTGCTCAGAAAAGCTCTTTATATATGAGATGGTACCTTCCTTAGCATCTACTTAATATGTGAGCTTAGTTTGGGGTGGTACTGCATACTTGCTACTTTTTTTGTCCCCTTGTTATAAGATGTCTCTTGTAAGTAAAACATAGCTGAGTTTCATTTTGTCTAATCCCATCTGACAATGATCATCATATATTCATCATAATTACAGATTATTTTGAATAATTTCTTATGTGTTTCTTCCTACTTGAACTCCAGTATAGAATTTTTTTCTGCAACATTGCAGGATTTCTTTTATACCAATAATAATAAATAGATGTCTAGGTTTTGGAATACCATCTCACGAAGGACAAAATTGGAAGATGTCCTACCTTTTACTCCTGGAGAAGCAACATGACCTGGACTTTTCCATTCAAATTCAGCCCTAGAAGATACCGGTTGCTCTAGTCCCTAGAGGAGTAGAAAGAATTCATTTTAGTAGTGAGCATGGAAGCATACAATTCAGCAAGATGGCTGTGTATGCATGACCATTTTCCTTGCACAATGACTGTAGCATCTAACTGTGGTATGGTGCCTTTTTTTTTTTTCCATATGAGACCCATTCTGTTGGCCCTGCTAGAAGAATCAAATATTGTCATAGTGATTATAGCTGCCTACCAAAACCCATGTTTTGGGAACATAACAGGGCAGCACTTCTCAGGAAGCCTTGGAGTTTGTGTGCACGTGACTGTTCTATCCAGTGCATCAATTTACAGCTTGGCCCACATACAGATCATGTGCATGTTCCTCCCACTCTCCCTTAGGTGGAATACATAGAGGGCACCTCAGACACCATGCAAACTCTGTGATAAGATGACAGGATCTCCGCCAACAGAGTCCTTGATGACTACATAGACGAGGCTATGCTTTCCTCCTCCCTGTCTAGTAAGTTGAGGTGTTCATGGTGATTGGTTTGCTTAGTTGGTCCAGGCTAAGGCCTGGAACCTGTTCTTTTGCAGTGCTTCATATTAACATTCCAGCATTTGAAAGCTACAACTCTAGACAAGAACAAGAACAAAAAAGGAGAAAGGTGAAACTTTTACAGGCTGCATCGATATAAATAAAGATGAGAAAAACTCATAGAGCTTCTGGTTAACATCTAAAATAGAGGTGGAAAAGTATAGACTAGAGAAAAGATCGTATGGCATCCATATGAATGCAAATTTGCATTTCCCTAATTTATTTTTGCTTCTCTCTTTGTGTTTCCCCATAAGACACTTAGATTGGGAAACATCTTTGAGAAGGAGCGAACAGGAGCGGTCTATTGGGCTGGGGTCAGTGTCAGGACAAGTACCCTGGAGAGATTTTATCCTCCAAACATCAGACTTGGAAAATCTGAATCAAATACAGAAGGTCTTGGCTACAGTTTAGTGACAGAGGGGAGGAGAGCAGGGTAAGCACCCCATCTTTCACCAGGGTTTCAGAGAAGGAGCTAGAGAGGCAATGCAGGTTTCATAACTCACAATGACACCTATAGTGGTATTCTATTTGTACTGAAATGTGATTTTATTTGTATGTTAATAAATAAAGTTGCTTAGGGGTCAGAGCTATTAGCAAGCCATAGCGAAAGCCAGGGCGGTGGTGGTGCACGCCTTTAATCCCAGCACTTGGTAAGCAGAGCTAGGTGGATCTCTGTGTGTTCAAGGATACAGCTAGCATTGGAGACACACGCCCTTGATCTCAATACCAACCATAGAAGACTCGGGAGGTCTGGACAGAGAGACTGTGACGAGACAGCCACGTAGTTAGTTTATAACCAATGAGTAGGAAGAACCAGAACTCTTTATAAATCAGACGCACAGGAAGTAACTCCCTTTTCGGAGAGCTCTCTTGGCGGGAGAAGCTAGCTGGCGGAGAACGGGTAAGCTTCTGGCTCTGACCTCTTGGGCTTTCACCTTTACATTGGCTCTGTGTTTCTTATTTAATAAGGCGGTCGGTTACATCTACAGACACCCACGACCTGCACACAGGGCCAAACCCACATGGAGCCAAAAAGAATCCATTGCAAAGGAGTCCAAGCCCACAATGCAACAGAGGCTTGGCGGACTCAGTCCCCTCTGGAGTAGATCTCTGAGATGATAGGTTCAGAATAAGTTGTCTGGGAAAATCAGGACATCGGGAGCACTTTCAGAGCAGTCTTCCTCCCATGAGGTGATGAAGAAGGAACTCCCACTGAGAGTGTGGGATCGCACTTCATTTAATCAGATTAGACGAGTCCAGCCGTGGGTTAGAGACTGGAGCATCAAACCAAGACGGGAAAAGTGGAGTCCTTGATTCCAACCAACCTAAGAGGTTAACAAGGCTACTTATCTTTAAATGAAACCACTAAACGCTTTGAAGTCTTTTAGCAGTTGGGAGATTTGAAACACAAAAGATCCTAAGGAATGGACCTTTATACATCCCATTTCTCAGGGGGAAACATGGGGATGGGGAAACCCACTACTCTGCCTGGATAGGCATACCAGTAATGAGTTGGTTTCTTTTGGTGAAACCTGGGGAAATGTCAATGAACAGATGATCACACGTGTCTGTGTGGCCCACACTGAAGCTGATGCCTTTCTTGACCTGCTTTGAATTCTGATAAAAGCTCTCTGAAAATGTGCTCTGAGGATGTTGTAATATTTAGAGACATCTTTGATAGTCATGATTGGAACTGTGCTAGCAACATCAAAAGGCCAGGTGCCATGCTAAATATTCTACAGTGCACCCACACACAACAAAGAATTATCTGGTCCAAAATGTCAGTAGTGCCAAAGTTAATAATTCTGCTGTGAACACATTTTCAGGAATTTTTAGGGACTTCCTGAGGTTTAGTCACCCACTTTGAGTCAACTGATCCCAGATCAAAATGTTCCAATGATGCTCTCTATCCAGTCTTCCTCAGGTTCCCAGAGCCTTATTCCAAACAACTGGAATCACTTTAGAATAGCAGAAATATGTTTGATGGTTTTGATTTTTGAAAGAAATAAAAAATTTTATAACTTCCTATGCATTCAGTGTGCATGCTAATGTAAATATGATAAGCATGTTTTTATTCAGATACTAATAAATCAAGGTGTTATTTTGAATAGGTCATCTGATATAAACAAAGCCAAATAAGTCTTTTTTTTTTCTAGTAAGTCCTCAAAGGGTCACTTAATTTTTTTTTTTTACATCTTGTATTTTTTTTTCTTATTTTTATTGATTCTTTGTGGATTTCACATCATACATTCCAATCCCACTTATCTCCCTGTCCCAATGAGGGTCACTTAATTTTAAGAGAAGGTTTTATTTTTACACTAGGAAGTTTTCTATAAGTTTAGGCTCTGTTCACATGCACAGCCCATCAGGGTTCACTGAAATCTCTTCATAGTCTCTTCCTAATTTTATCATGTTTATTCTGAAAACAGATGCACGGAGAATGAGTCAGGTGCAGATTAGGTGATCTTTATTCTACTAAACCACCAATAGAGCAAAAATTGTAACCATTGCCTCTTTATAGCAGTTAAAACAATCCTGGAAAATAGCATGAAGTTCACAGGTGAACAACTGCATTATTAACATAAAAATCTCACTAATTTGGAATTTACAAAACTTTCTGCTGTGGTCTGGGGATTCATTAAAAGGCTAACGATGTCATCCAGCTTTCTAAGTTAAGGAACACATTTTATCAGGCAGTAGTGTGCTATGACTTCAGAAGTACTCTATTAAATCATCCTGTTTATTATTTATAATAATTGAAAGGTCAAAAAAAAAAAGAAAGCTGTACTCTGAGTCACTGATTAATCTACACTTTAAATGCCACTGAGCTGCTTAAGTGACATTTCTCATGTTTCCACTTTGGTTTTTGGGCACTTGTGTGTTTCTGCATGTGTGTACATGTGCAGGTGCATGTGTCTGAGAGTGCAGGTACACATATGTTGCATGCATGTGTGGAAGACAGAGGTTAATATCAGGTGTCTTCCTCAATTGATCTCCACTATAAGTCCTGAGACAGGGTCCCACGCTGAACCTTGAGCCTGTAGATTCAGCTAGGCTGGTTGGCCAATGAGCTTTAGGGGTCCTCATGTCTTTGTCCTCAGCTTTGGGGTGACAGGTACATAGGACTTCATTCAGTTATTTCATAGGAATCCTAGGATCCAACTTAGGTCATTATGCTTGCACTGATTGACTAAGCTGTTGCTTCAGCTCCTGTATATATTTTGATTGAACATGGAAATATACCACCTTCACCTTTTTCCCTCTCAACATTAAGCTTGAAGTCCTAGAAATTCCTACTATGATCACTACTAAACGTTTATCACTTCTCTTTCAGTGTTCGAGGAAGGAATGGGGTCTACTGAAGCATTTGGATGAACTCTGTCCACTCTGAAGTTGATTCAACAAATCTTCCTTTGTTCTAGGCTATGGACTAGGAGTTTGACAGCACAAAGAATGAATCACGTGATGTTTTTGTCCTCAGCTACTCATCTATTTGGGTTGGGAATCAAGTAGACAATCCTTAGACATCTGTCAAGCATGTGTTGTGTTACAAACATAGGCTTAGGTCCTGCATATCTGTTAGAGAAGTCCAGTGAGTGTAACTCCTGGCTTCCCAGTCGCATCGTGAAGGTGTTAGGAGGAGCTGACATTGACACAGGAGAGAGAAGGCATTCTTTTTTTTTTTTTACTTTATTTATTTATTTTTTAAATTACACTCATGATATTCATTAATTACACTCATGATATTAATCACATTTGTGGTATTCATAGATTACATTCACAGTATTCATTCAATTATATATATAATATATATATTAATTTTAAATGCTGAATGTCATTTATTTAAGGGGGGAGGAGGTCTTAAATACAGGCTTACAGCACAATGGGAGGACCCCGGAGGGCAGAAGTTTGCTACTGATGTTTTACAATCTTGCTTCTAATCTGTTAACGCCCATTATTCAGGGTACCAGGCAAGGAACTCCCCTTAAGCATTCAGGAGGGTGGAACCTGGCAGGGAATTAGCATAGGGAGAATATCAAGGTTAAGGTCCGCAAGCAAGGCAACAGTTACCCAAAATGGGGGCCAGGGCCCTACAGGTCCCCCTTTTATTAAAAAATGAGCTTCTGACTTGGGTTGCGTGGGACATCAGCAGGTCACCTTACCCATCATGGAGACGCCTGCCCAGGCCACACAGGTGCTCTGTCTTAGGTTGGTGAGTGCCCCCCAGGCATTACCTGTCTCTGAATACTCATTATCATACAGGCTCAATCGTGTGTGAGCTGCAGAGAGTTAACTGCTGCCAAAGATCTCAAAGTGGCACTGGGCTTGCAATCTGTGTGTTCGATACAGAAAAGACCAACAGAGGTCCTATCTCACCCATAGCCAGTAGGCTAAAGGCAACTGAGCCATTCCCTTCCTTAACAAGCCATACTGTACGTTGGTGTCCTTGTATGATAGTATCCCAAAAGCAACTGGAACTTGAGTTTATAAATTTATAATTTTCAAAGCCAATCGAGATGTATATAGCTACTGAATTAAATTTATCATGCCCAATAGAATGAGAGATTAACTAACTGTGGTAGCTACTTTTGTTGCCAGGGTCTCCATTGTGCTAGCTGTAGTAAGCAATTATGAAATGGTAATCCCAGCAAGAGTAGCAGTGGTGGGTGCCATTGCTATAATGGCAACAGCAGCAACAGCAATGTCAAATTCTCTTCTGGATTGTGTGGACATCCACTGGCATGGGTACAACTCCAGTAACACGTACCGCCAAGGCCCATTTTTCTTGATCCCAGCACGACTTTAGCTGGCAGCTCTTCTGGAGAATCCAATCTTATGGTTACAGTTCCTAGGCTTACATTAATGCTTGCCAAAGCTGGCGAAGTTGGGCTCTCAATCTCCATTGACATCAGAAGGATAGATTTTTTTCATGAAGACCCATTAGGTCTCTGTCATGTTGGGCTTCAGCAGCAGCCATAGGGCGCGTTCAGTGCTCAGGAATCCATAGAAGAACCTCATTGTCCTGAGTAAAGACATAAACAGAACCCCAGGGCCACACCAACACTAGATCGGGTCTCCTCCACGTGCTAGTAGAAAGATCCTTCCATCGCTCCAGAGGGTGATTTGCCACAGGAGCGAGAGAAGGCATTCTTGCCAAAAAAACATGAGCAAGAAGCTGGCAGCACTCCCTTGGTTCCCTCCGGACCCAGATAGACTTCTTCTTGCAGCATCCACTGAAGAAAACACGATACTGTAAATCCCAAACAAGTAACTCAGAACTTTAAGAGACAAAAGTAGCTCTATTTGGGCATAATATATTTTTATCATTGACTGAATTTGAGTATAATTCTGTCTGTATTTAGAATAAGAATGAGCATGTAGGTGGAGATTAGTCACTATAAGTTTTCAAGTAGAGTTTTAAGAGGATTGATGAGGCAGTATTTATGGAATATGAGGAGCAAACAGGGAGGCAGAAAATATTAAGCCTTCACTTCTCCATGTGTGTTTATTGGTGCATCTCCTCAAGAGGCTTAGCTGCCTATGGTGCTAAGTTTATTTGTCTTCCACATGTTAGGCCTGTGTGCATTTCATGTCACACTTTGCTTTATACTATTTGTAGATGAGTATTTGAGAACCTTTTCATTTACCTGAAAAATCTTTCAAAGGATTAGTGACATAATCTGTCTTATTTCTGTCTCATGACAAATTCTACCATTGGTGACTCCATCTCTCAGGGGCAGAGAGGGCATGTCCAGGTCTGCTTGACTGTCCTAGTGCTCCTACTGTCACAGAGGAAGGGTTGTCCATGGCCATTGTCAGCCAGGACTATCGAGAACACTGCTTCCTGTCTGAGAAGTTGCTAAGCGATTAACAAAAAGAGAGAGAGAGAGAGAAGCAACAGATTTGTTTAAAAATTGTGCTAAGGAGAGATTTCCAGATTGACACATCAGAGTTGGTGTGATTATTTGTGGAGAAAGGGTGGAAAGCTACTAAAACTAAGATTAATAGGTGAATTTCACACACAAAATACTGAGTTTATAGGCACCGCACTGGTGCCTGGAAGAGCTAGCTCTCCATGGGAAGAACAGTGAGAGTCATGATGAAGACATGGATCCTGTCACGCCTAAAGCTAGAAACCCAGAATGCTTTCACTATGTAAGTTAATTATGTCTACTTAAGTTGGCTTGAGTTGAGGTTTTACTAACAAGCAATGAAAAGTGTCCTGGCTTATGTATAATATGACTGCCCACCCTTGTAACACATTCTTTCAAGGGAAATTTAGAAGTCGGTATATCAGAATCATGATGGAGATGGTAGAAATTTGGTTTATAAGAGAAGGTTTAATTAAGGCATTTGGGTCTTGAACCATAGAACACATTTGTTTGTTTTTTTTTTTCCAGGAAGAGAAATGGTCTCTCATGAATTATAGCCCCTGGAGAAGTCACAGAGTCAAATTCATGAATGCGATGAAGACAGGTATGACGCTGGCTAAGGACTCGGAATGGAGCCCTGCATCAAGAAGCCACCATTACTGTGGTGGAACAACAGATGGAGACACAGAGTTGAGCCATGTTTGCATAAAATCCCTGCCTTCTGTCATGCACATCGGCACAAACACTGCATTGTTGGTCAGTTTTCATCACGAATGACTTGATCTCTGCTATACTTTTGTGCCTAAAAAAATGTGAGGAATTATTTCTCTAGGAATTGGGAGTTGAACAAATACCCAAGAGTCTTTATAGGACCAAATGATCTCTAAAAAGAGGTTCAAGAAGGTTTCTATGAAGTCAGAGACCATGTTTTTCTCGTAATCAGTAGAACGTCCTTTCATCTTCCTACAAATAGAGCAGCAGTTATGACCTACCACTTGTGATCTATAGCTGGCAATATTTGCTTCCCATAAATTACATGTACTCCAGTTTGTCTTTATCGCCTTGGTTCCATCCTCAAATCATGTGATATGGAAGTGACGTATTATTTTTATTAACTAGTCAATACACTGCTATATTTGGGCCTCAGCTGGCACTAGGCACTGTGCCGAAGACTCAGATGTTTTCCGTTTTGCAGGCCAACCCTGAAAGATTGGTTTTGCCTCCTTTTTGAGATTGGAACATTCAAGGATTAGACCTGAAGGCATCACCACACCTGGCTTCCCAGTCACACCATGAAGATGTTAGGAGGAGGCATCACCACACCTGACTTCAAACTAGACCACGGTGCTACCATGACAAAGACATCACAGAAGGGGCACAAAAACAGATACGAAGAGCAGTAGAACAGAGCAGAAGGTCCAGAAACAAACCCACACAACGGTAACTACTTAACTTTAGAGGAAGGTATCAAAATACCCTGGACTGGAGAAAAGAAAACGTGTTCAATAAAAGGCTCTGGCCAAACTGGATATCTAACTGGAGAAGAATGAAAGCAGCTCCATATCTTTCACTTTGCCCCAAATCAATTCAAAATGGATCAAAGACCTCAATTTCAAACCCCAAATGCTGGACCTTCTAGAGGAAAGCAGAGGATGCACTTCAAGATGTAGGTATAGGCAAGAACTTTCTGAACACGACTCCTGTAGCACAGAAAACAGGCTCAATAAGTCACAAGTAAGACTTCTTGAGGTTGAAAAAGAATCCTACCCAGCAAAGGGGGCTATCAAGTGGATAGAGCACACTGTCTACAGAATGGGAGAAAAGCTTTGGCAACTATACTTCATGTTTGAGACATTTAGCCACCAGAAAAATGCATGTTAAAACTACTGAGAGAGGTCTCACTTTGACAGTGCATATACTAAAATTGGAACAATATGGAGAAAATAAAGATGACATGCAAATTTGTGAAGTGTTCCATATTTAAAAAAAAGAAACTACTGTGAGATTACATCTCACCTTAGTTAGAATGCATACCATGAAGAAAAGGGACAACAAGAAATGCTGTTGAGGGTGGGGGAAGGAGGAATGTTTACTCATGGGTGATGGAAGTGTGAGCTGCAACCACAATGGAAATCAGTACAGAGTTTTCTCAAAAAATAGAACTATAACTTCCATAGACCCAATTATAGCGCCCCAGGGCACACACTCAAAGGAATCTATAGTCCACAGCACAGACAGACATCCCTGTTCATTGCTGCATTATTGACAATAGCAAGGACTGAATCAGTCTAGACATCCACCAGTAGATTGATGGACCATGAAAACGCAGTACATATACACAGTGGGATTTTATTCAGATGCAAAGAAAAATAGACCATAACATTTCCAGGAAAATGATGTTTCTGGAAAGTATTATATATAAACAAGATAACAGATTAAGAAAGACAAAAACTTCGTGTTTCTTTCATATGCAGACCCTAGCTTCTGTTACTTAGATGTATATAAATGAGATTGAGTGTGGCTATGGGTTCTGAAACTAGAGAGGAGACTATGAGAAGGGAGAAAAGAGGTGCTGAGGAAGGGAAGAAAGTATAGGACTCAAGAGACATGAAAACAGAAAGGAAGCCATAGAGTACGTAGAAGGGTCAAAGGGAAGGATCAGGGATGGAAGACAAGGGTGAAGAATCAATAAAACACATTTAGTTTGAAATTTTCACAATGAAAGAAGCATAATGTGCATGCTCCTTTGATAGGATAAAAAGGTAGGTTATTGAATCTACTTTTTAGAAAGCAACTACTAGTTTTAAATATTTTACATTGGATTGGATTTTTGTATATTATATACAAATTATGCATATTGATACCAATTTGACATTGATATATTGTACATATATTTCTAACCTTGTTCAAGATATTATACCTATATAGTTCATTTAACAATGTAATGCAGTTTATTAATCCTTGAATATTATTATTACCAACTATTAGGATATAAAGAAAGTTAGTAGTTAAACATTACAATTGAACTTGTAGTCATGTTAGGTATGTTTCCAAGGTCAAGCAGAGATATATTTTAGATAGACAGGTCATCTTCAAACCCTTAAGAGATCTACAGAATATGACATTTAAGATGTTTTAATAACATAAATTTTTTTCTTTTTTTTTTATGATTATGAGACATGTCTGCTCCTGGTAGCACCAATCTACTTCAGAGAAGATATGGGCATTGAAGAACCGCCACATGGATTTAACTTTCATTGTGGCAAAAGTTAGCCACTGGGCGAGAAAGTGCCCTTGCATTGACTGCTAAGTATGCTGTCCAAAATGGACAAGCAGGACACACACACACACACACACACACACACACACACACACAACACACACACACAAAGGACTGCCAATTCTTGCCAACATGAGTGTGGTTACAGCTTTGGCAACAGGCATACTCTGAGGCCAGGACAATATGGCACCATTGCTGAAGTGGCTTTGCAATCCAGAAAAGGTACAGTGCCCCTTTCTTTGAAGGCAGCTGAACAGGCAGTAGACCGATGGCTCCTGGTGTGCAGTAGAACAATAGCTGGAACAGTTACTCTTGGAGGAGTGGCTAGGCTGACAGAGTGTAACCTCTCAATGGTAGACTGGCATTTAATAAAGGAGATGAAGCCACCCACAAACTGAGACAAATGGGAAGCCAAATTCCAAAAACACCAGCAATTTCCAGAATTTAAAATCCTGAATCATGACATGACACTGGTGGAACTCAAGTTTATCTGGTACATGGAATACTTGCACTGAATGTGGGGTCGAGCTGTAGGCCTTGAGTACATCTTGCTTCACAAATGAGTCTGTCAGATATTAGTTATAAGCTTCTTTTATTGTTTTAGACAAAAAAGGGGAAATGTGGTGATACTGTGTCCCCCAATATATTGTTCACCCTAATAAACTTATCTGGGGTCAGAGAACAAAACAGAACAGCCACTAGATAGACATAGAGGCCAGAAAATGGTGGCACACACACCTTTAAACGTAGCATTCTAGAGGCGGAGATCCATCCGGATCTCTGTGAGTTCTTCTAGGGAAGAACTTTCCTGGTTCCAAGAGGCAGAGACTTATTAGACTGTGATGTTATGCCGTGAAAACATCCTAGGATTTATAGCAGCAGACCACAAAGACAATGGCACATGGACTCAGCTGTGGCTGGTGTTGGATTACCATGAGCAGGTATCCCTTTTTGATTACTTGAATAGATACAATGTTAGAGTGGAAAGAATGATCAAACTCACTTTGTTCGCGACAAGAAAGAAGTCTTGTCCATCTTCACGTGGAGATTATTGGTACCCAAGATAAGTCAGCTATTGCTCAAGAGATTTGAAATCAAAGAATATCTTGAAGAAGAATGGAACCTGTTGTATTGCAAACTTGGAACTGGCTGTGAGACATGATTCTGCCACAGATACATTTGTCATTGTTCCAAACCACAGAGGAGACACACACACACACACACACACACACACACACACACACACACACACAATTTCTGCAGTGAACCATGACCACGCTTAACAGTGACTTTGAAGTCTCCAAAAAGATGATGGAACCCCACAAGGATGACTCCACAGGGACTATGATAAAGCCATTAAGCTGATTCATTAAGCTGATTAATACCACCCAAAGATCGGCTTTGGACTACAAACTACTCAGGACAATTTTGAGATGGCTAGCTAAGATGATCCAGATTCACAGACTACTCGAGCAAGGACTTGAGACAAGCCCTGCACTCTCCCATTGTGTAGAGACTGGACAACAAATGAGACAACTGCCTCTCCCAGGACTTGACAATTAACCCCCAAATTTTCTTTTCAGGATTTGCTAAAGATGTCTTCACCCCCAGAAAACAGGAAGTAATTTTAAGAACACGCCGCCCACATTCCCAAGAGGTGGGGTGGGTGGTTTTTGGTCATTTAATGAGTTATGGATGTTGTTATTGTTTACAATGCTTGGTTACAAGTTGTTAATTGTTAATGGTCAGAAAAAAAAGCTAAACAAAGGAGATTAGATACAGGGTTCTTGTTTAAAAAAAAAGAAAAAGAAAAAAGAGGATATAGAAAAGGGTAGATTATTGAATCTACTCTGAAAAGAAAAAAGAGAAGATATAGAAATGATAAGCTAAAAGGTAGGTTTTTGAATCTACTCAGAGTAAAAGAGAGAATACGGATATGATAAGATAAAAGGTAGATTATTGAATCTACTTTTAAAAAGGAACTACTTGTTTTAAAGAAGGCCATAAAATGGTGGCACACACGCCTTTAATCCTGGCATTCTGGAGGCAGAGATCCATCCGGATCTTTGTGAGTTCAAGGTCACATTGGAAAAAGAGCCAGGCATTGTGGTACACACCTTTAATCCCAGGACTTGAGATCTCATGTCTTACTTGGGAAAGACACATGCCTTTAATCCCAGGAAGTGATGGCAGGAAGCAGAAAGATATATAAGGTGTGAGGACCAGAAACTTTGGCTTTTAAGCTTTTAGGCTTTTAGCAGCATTCAGCTGAGATCCATTCTGGATGAGGACTCAGAGGCTTCCAGTTTGAGGAAACAGGATCAGCTGAGAAGTTGGTGAGGTGAGGCTAGCTGTGTTTTGTTCTCTTTTTCTGATCTTTCAGAATTTACCCCAATAGCTGGCTCCCGAGGTTTTTTTTTTATTATTATTAATAAGACATTTCAAGATTCATGTTACACTTCTTAAAAGTTATTAACATAAAAATTCAAAAGAAAAGAAATTAATTACATGGAAGATAAAAGAACAATAAATAAAATATACCAAATGAGAAGTTGATTGGTCATAAAAATAAAACAAGATTGATAAATAATTAGCCAAACTAACCAAATGAAAGAGAAGACCCAAATTAAGAAAAATTAGTGATGAAAAAGTTGAGGTTCCTGCCGGGCGGTGGTGGCACACGCCTTTAATCCCAGCACTGGGGAGGCAGAGCCAGGCGGATCTCTGTGAGTTCAAGGCCAGCCTGGACTACCAAGTGAGCTCCAGGAAAGGCACAAAGCTACACAGAGAAACCCTGTCTCAAAAAACCAAAAAAAAAAAAAAAAAAATTGAGGTTCCTATAGAGTCCAATGAAATACAGAGAATCATTGGGGAATACATTGAAAATGTACCATGAAAAAACTAGAAAATCTAGAAGAAATGAGTAAATTCCTAGGCACATAGAACCTATCAAAATAAAACCGATGAAATTAGAGCAGTAGTAAGAAGGCTGCCAGCAGAGAAAACTCCAGGAACAGGTGGACTCACTGCAGAGTTCTAACAAATGTACAAAGAAGAGCTAATGCACATGCTTCTCAAACTGTTCCATAAAATACAAAGGGAAGGAACACCACCAAAGTCATCCCACAAAGACAGCGACACGAGATACAAGAGTACAAAAAAAGAGGCCAGGCCGTGGTGGCGCATGTCTTTAATCCCAGGACTCGGGAGGCAGAGCCAGGTGGATCTCTGTGAGTTTGAAGCCAGCCTGGTCTACAGAGCGAGATCCAGGACAAGATCCAAAGCTACACAGAGAAACCCTGTCTCGAACCACCCCCCCACACAAAAAAAAAGTACAAGAAAGAAAGAACTGGACCAATTTCCCTGAGGAACATAGAGCAACAAAACTTACAAAAAAAAAACCTTGCAAATTGATTCAGAAGATCGTATAGTGTGTCCGAACTGGTTTCATTCCAGAGATGCAAGTTACAAGTTAGGTTTAGCACACTAAAATCAATAACTAATTCTGTACATAAACAGACAAGGATAGAAACCACTGGTCACCTCAAGTGTTGCAAGAACAGCCTTAGACAAAACCTGTACCAAGAAAGGGACAGCAGAGTCTGAAGCCAGTGAACTGAAAATTTCTGGTTACATTCAGGATGTTTCACCTGACAGCAAGTAGAGTCTAATGTGGCAGGCTGGCCTACCTACAGATGTCCATTATGAAAGCTGCTTTTTGTCAACAGTGGGGACAGTGAGACTTCTATACCTAAAATACTTTGTCCTGTAAGACTCTGACACTCTGGCTTGAAGTGATAAATCCAAAGGCCAATGTGTGCCTTGTAGTCAGACATCTAGGCACACAAACTTCCGGGCTGTCCAAGCAGATCTTTCATTCTTTAAAGGAAATCAAGTGCAATTATACACATTTCATTGGTCAAACAATGTCACATGTAAGTCCAAACAAGCCCAGAGAACATTCTGTGAAGCACATATGTGCACAAGTAAGAGGGGAAATGTTTTGTGGCAAGCATTAATGCTGCCAGAGAAGAAAGGTGTCTAAATGAAATTGGCTTTCTGCCTTTTTGAAGCAGTGGGATGCCAGTATCTAGGATATATATTCACAAAGGGGATCTATTGGTGTTATGGCTCAGAGATCTTTTTCCCAGATTGATTATTTTTCTTAAAACAGTAGTTGTATGGGGATGGTATTTAGGAGGAAATTGGTGACCAACCCTTCTTGGATAACATGGGGTTCAAGCAATCTTTGCAGAGAAACTAAACTACTGTCTATTTTCTTGAAAGGTGATCACTTTATCAAAGATTAGGTTCATGCTTGATGCTTAGGTTTTGAAAGCTCGGTGCAGTGGTTACAGACAGTAGATATGATTTAAAAAGTAAATAGCTCAAGGAGTAAGTATGGTCAAATAAAATGGTCCTTTCTAACATGTTAGAATTAGCTTAACACTTCAGTAACCACATCTTAAAAAAAATACTTAGTTCACTTCAGATTTAAGGAGATAATAGAAGTATCCCGTATTTTAGACATTATTCCAAGATCATGTAGCGCAATAGAGGAAAACCAGCTTTTAGATATATTTCAAGGTCACACAATAAAGTGGAAATTCAGTAATTCATGAGAATTCCAGTGTAGGGAGGAAAACAGGTTTTCCATTCTTTCCACTGTTTGAAGCGTTTAATGAATAACGATCAGAAGTTCTATGTCCCTGTCTGTAAACCGAGTTCATCACCCTGAAAAGGAACTATGACTTAAGTATCAAAGATCCGGCCTCTCCATGTCCCATCTTTAGCAGACCTTTTTGCTTTCATTCTTTATTGAATGCACCAGATGTTGTCTGCATGTGTAAGCCACACCGGCATCATAATGCTTTACAGTAAAACATTCTTGGCACAACCTCACTCCTTTCTTGTGCATGAGAGTTCTGGGGAGAAATAACACAAGCGAATTTCAACCATGGACAATTCCTCAAGATTTTCTGCCTAATGATTTTTATACAAAATTTCCCCCCTTGCTCCATGCTTACAGAGATTACGACTACAAAGTTGTTTTAAAAACTTCAATCCCTATATAATAGGCCACAAGAACATTATAAATTCGAGGCATTTCAAAGTGCTTCCATCAATCAGGAAGCTATTAGAATGCTTTGAACACTCACTGCTTAGTTTCCTAATTACTTCAGTTTAAAATTTAAAGCAAGATTTGCTTCTGCTTGCAAAGTTCGCACAGATGTTGAAGAAGACGATTGGCTTGGGACTTATGAAGGCCAGAGACTTTGGGATATTTTATCCCATTCACAAGAATGTCTCAGATTGATGACAATGTATCAACTAGGTATTTCCGTTGGTGTGTAAGTCTCTTTACATTTAAGGGGCTCCGTGCTTGTCTCAGACAGACGACTATATATTATCTTTACATAGTCCACATGTTTCCAAGTTGAGAGAATGAATACCTGTGAAACATCAGCCTGGTGCGTGGATTGCTACTTCACCCTTTTACACTTCACATGCCTGTATCTGTTTGCTTTTGCTGTAGAATATTACTGACCAAGACTTACCTCTCCAAGAACTGACATTTTCTGCTATGCTGTTATACCTACAGTTTCAACACTGACAGAACATTAATAGCCGATGCAGTCAGAATTCACATCCTCAGTGGCATCAGTAATGTTCCTTACAGGTCTTTTGTTTTAAATCTAGGACCCTATTAGAGGTCAGATCTTTATTTATTTATCTTAGCTCTTTAATGGTTGTTAATGGAAAGTCTTTCTTAGGCCATTGTTTATCTTTCACGTTTGATGGTTTGGCCTCAGAGAATGTTCCTCAGTCTGATAGGGTTTGTTGATTTCTTTGTACCAAACAAGACCAAATTATCAGGTATGGGCCCAGAAGACATGAGTCTTTTATTAAACGTTACTACCACTTGTGCATGGCTGACGTTTCAGTACTCTGTAGGAGAACTGGTTTAACTAGTCTCTGGGCTAGAGGTAGGAGTCATGGGAGCCTGTGCAGCACACTTCGGAGCCTTCCAGAGTCAGTCCAATAGCTAGCATCATGGCATTTTCCTCACACCACTCTTTTCTTCAACCTCTGAACTTGTGCGTGTATGGCACACCAGTTAAGGGCTATGCAGCAACACTGAAGTGGATTTGAATTCTAGCCGTATCCTACATTAACATAAGCAATAACCTTGACAGCAACCTTTGGAAAGTTTCATAATCTCCCGCTCTGCCTCTCCACTTCTCAAGCCAGGTTCTTATTGTAGCCCAGGCTGGCCTTGAACTCATTCTAAGCCTCCTGTATCAGTCTCGTGAGTTCTGGAATTACAGGTGTGAACCACCATGCTAGGCTTAAGGGTCTTTATCTCATTGAACTTGTTCCTTTATTCTTGATGCAATAATAGTCTGATGGTTGAATGAAACAGTGTGTAGGAAGGGACACAGTAAACAATACGTAGTTATGGCTGGTAAGCCATTAAAAGCAGTGGGTTACAAATAACGAGTCCTTCTACAGACTGCCCATCTCTGCTTTGGGAGCTTGCCCTTCCGCCTGGCCCTGCTGAGCTCCACACAGCTCCCGGGCTCTTCCACACTGTCTCCATTTCTACAGTCTCCCCCCACTTTTCTTTTCACTAAACCTGAGAGATCACAAGAACTTGGCAGCTGTTGAGTTAGTAAGTGAATTTATTAATTCACAGCCATACTTGGTTTTATTTACTACCTAAATAAAATACTCTTCCATATTTTGCTCTCTAAGAAATTACCAAGAGGCCAGGCGGTGGTGGCGCACGCCTTTAATCCCAGCACTCGGGAGGCAGAGGCAGGCGGATCTCTGTGAGTTCAAGGCCAGCCTGGGCTACCAAGTGAGCTCCAGGAAAGGCGCAAAGCTACACAGAGAAACCCTGTCTCGAAAAACCAAAAAAAAAAAAAAAAAAAGAAAGAAAGAAAGAAATTACCAAGAGATACTGATTAAATTCCACGTAGTGCCCTGCAGGGAAAAACAAGGTCCAGCATATATATTTTCTTCCTTTTCTCTTCAGACTAAGTTTTTTACTATCTGGGCACAGTGGATATTCCCAGCAGTTACCTGCTCTGCTGTGAGAGAGACCCAAATAAGTTCCACGAAAGGTAAGAAGAACAAACTATGTTTATGTGTGTTGGCTGAAGAGATATTGAAGAGTGGCTGTACTGTTAGACACTGTGCAGGAGGATCAACGAGGAAGCTGGGAGTGAATCGCTGCCATACTATGGGAAGAAGCATCAGGGTGATTAGAGAGACAGCGAGGGAGAGAGGAGATGTCTACAGGGACACAGAATTCATGGAGGAGCATGGTGGAACATTCCAATGGGAAGACAGATTAGAATCTGCCTTGACTAGCTCCACCTAGCGGCTTCAGCGCTGAACTCTCTAGAAAGGAGGGAGGGAGAACCAACCATCACCACCTTGGATTGAGCAGATAACTTCCTTCCCTTCCAAACCAAATCTGTATCCTAACATTTACTTGAATTATTTACACTTATTTGCTATGCTTACCAATAGCTTTTCAAAATCCTTCATGTGCCTAATGAGAAAATATTTGAAAACTCACAAACGAGTGAATGGAATCATTTGCCCGCTTGTATTCCTCATAGAGTGGTTAGCTGCAAACAGAGATTCAGGCAACATACATGGTTGTGACATGTTTGGAAAACACAGCCTACTTTCCTGGCATCTGTCCTTATCAGCTAGATATGCCTGAGGACAGGGAAGTAACTAATCAAAAGTTTAACAGTTGTGGCTTTTAAACAGTTCAATTCTTATACAGGAAATTATAAATTAAAAAAAAAATGCAAGGCAGATATGCAGCTTCAGGATACGTGGATGAAACCTATGAAAGACTACCCAAAGAGGGCACCATGGTCTAAGTGTACACATTCCTGACTCAAATGTTCTTAGTATCCAGATCTGTCACGGTGCTTCGATGAAAATGCTATAGAACTCCTTCATTTTGTTTGTTTGGGTTTTGGTGGGGTCTGTGTTACCTGGGCTGGCCCAGAATTTATGTTTGTAAATGATTATACTAAGTAGCTGGGGCTATAGTTGTGTACCACAGTCCCCGGCTATCAATTATCAAGTACCTACATCTTGCTAGAAACTATATATATATATACATACATACATACATACATACATACATACTGACTTAATGCATGTAATAATATCATTGGCTTAATGCATGTAACAATATCACAACTTTACAGAGGCTGAAACAAAAGTAGACAGGAATAATTTGTCCTGGATAACATGGTGTAAATAAGAAAGTCCTGCCAGTCTGGTAGGCCTGTGTGAATTTCTGTACCTGGCCCTGCCTGTCTTATAGGCCCATGTGTGTTCCTGTACATGGACAGCCCCATGAATTTGCTATATTTTATTCTCCAGACCTTCACACCTTGAATTTTCTAGAATTCCAAACTGGGATGCCCCGAGTACTCTTGGCTGCAAAATTCTCAGCAGCAACTATGTCTTGAGCGTTCTTATTCCTGGGCTCCTGGGTTCCTTTGGTAGAATTGTCACCTTGAGCTCAGATGCCATGTTTCCACTTTTATTTCTGGTTGCATGTGTTTTACAATCTGCTCTGGGGTCTGATAAGTCAATTCAGGTAGCAGTTTATTTGCATGGAGGCTGAGCACCTTTGAGGACTTATACAGAGCTGTGTGTCCTCATGTCCAGGTTAAGATGCAAGAGAAAATTCCATTGCTTTCTGAGAAAAGAATTTTTTAAAAGAAAAACCAGTAGTGATTTCTGTATCCCAGAAGAGAGAGAAAATTCTGGAAGGAGACCACTACTGCCATCTGAATCCATGCTGGTGTGACTCACTGGATGCTCTGTTGTCCATTGATGTGACTCATAGACTCAGCCATGGAGTCTCTAGTTCCTAAGACTCACCCTGCTAACAACAGTCAGAACGGTGAAGATGCTGAGCCATAGCGATAAGGTCATGGAAACTCACTACTGTGCTTCAGAAATTTATCTGCCATGAATAAGGCCGAGAGTTGTGAGTAGCTGTGCACTGAATGACTCATTTGGAAGTTTGGCATCTTCTTTCCTCACGGACAGATGGGAAAGTTTTCATGGAGAATTCTTAGGAAATATTTTTCAGTATTTTAAGAAACAACTTAGTTATTTTCTTTAAAAAAAAACTTGTTTATTGCTTTTATCCTCTCTTCAATTAAAAACAGAATTTTTATTTATGAGAAAATAATTTGGCACACATGTAAGCAGAAGAGAGAAAATAATGACTCAGAATCTCATTAGGCAAATGTAATACAGTGACTTCTTGGTGTAGTATGTAATCCTTCCTGACAGTCCTATTTACATTCAACATTCTATCTCTCTATCTCTCTGTCTATCTCTCTATCTATCATCTATCTATCTATCTATCTATCTATCTATCTATCTATCTATCTATCCATCCATCCATCCACCCACCCACCCACCCACCCACCCATCCATCTATCTATCTATCTATCTATCTATCTATCTATCTATCTATCTATTATCATCTGTCTATCTATCCATCCATCCACCCCCCTCTCTCTCGCTCTCTATCTCTCTATCATCTATCTCTCTATCTCTCTATCATCTATCTATCTATCTATCTATCTATCTATCTATCTATCTATCATATATCATCTATCTATCATCTATCCATCTATCTATCTATCTATCTATCTATCTATCTATCTATCTATCTTCCATCCATCCATCCATCCATCCACCCATCCATCCATCCACCTACCTACCTACCTACCTATCTAGAGAGAGAGACTTTCAGTCTGTGTCACTCGACTCTTGCTTCTGTTTTGTGTTGAGGCAGTTCACCATGGTGAGGATAGCATGGTTGAGAGGGAATGGCAGAAAGGGCAGAGCATCTACTTCCCAGTGCCTGGGAAAGAGGTGGGGGGATGGGAGGGAGGGATAAAGACCAGGGCTCTAGAGTTTCACTATTCCCCTCAAGGGCATGACCTTAATGACCTCACTTCCTTCCACCAGACCCTATTAAGATTTAAAACATAGTCAGTAACACCACTGGCTGGGGGCCAAGACTTTTGAGGTATATTTCAGAATAAACTAATACAAATATATGTATATATGTTTATAGATATCTATGCACACACATGAACATACATATAACCACTTTATTCTGTTTGTTTGGGTTTTGGTATGATCTATGTTGCCTAGGCTGGCCCAGAGCTCATGGTCTTAAGTGATTATACTAAGTAACTAGAGTTATAATTGTGCACAGCAGTCTCCAATTATCAAGTACCTCCATCTTAATAGAAATTATAAATTACATATATTTACATTTACAGATATATTAAAAGGACAGATACAACTAAAAAGATAAAAGGCTTAATTCGATTGAAAAGGGAAGAGTCTTCTACCATTCCTTGTTTACCTCATCAAACTGTGCTCTTCCTCAGTCTTGGAAATGTACACAAGTCCTTTTGGGACTACATGGAGTCTTGTCTACTTTCTGATCCAGATGTGGCTTTCTCAAGGAGTTGGCAGCCATCTTTTCACAGACCTTTAGGGAAACAGCATCTCTATTTCCCCCATGGAAGGAAAGAGCCTAATTTTGATGATGCTTTGCTCTAAGCAGCAAAACTGCCTCCTGTCAGAAAGAAATGAGAAGTTTGTTTTTCCTCTGGACAAAGCCAGTTAGTGAACACGGATGGTCACCATGGTCACCAGGTAAATTTAGGATGAATAAATGCAATACAAAATTTTAAGGCAAGTATATTTTCTTCCAACCCAGAAATCCCCTCATCGATATAATAAAGAAAACAATTTTATTATTTTATAATGTATTTGTTTATTTATTTTGTGTGCATGTGTGTATACACATTGACATGGAGGGGTCAGAGGGAAACAGAGGAGTGTGTGGCTGAGTGTGTGCTTATCAACTTGAAAATTGCTGTTTTTCTTGAGAACACGTAAAAGCTTAGTTGTGTCTACCTGGCTGTCTAAAATGGTAAAATATCCTGTCCTTGCAATCTCTTAGCAGATTGCCTATGATATGCATCACATGCATGTTTAATGCTGATTAAATAACAAGGATGGGGACAGTAAGATGACTTGGCTGGTTAAGGCATTTGCTGCAAGTCTGATGCTATGAGCTCCATCCCTGGGGCTCACAAAGTAGGAGAGAAGTGACTTCTCTGAGATGTCCTCTGACCTTTACATGCCATGTTTTTGTGTTCCCCAATAAATAAACAAATGCAATTTTAAAATGTATTTATTTAGTTATGTGCATATGTATGTGTGTGCATGAGCAGACCATGGTGCATGTGTGGGGGTCATAGGACAACTTAAGGGAGTTGGTTCTCTCCTTCCACCATGTGGGTTCTGGATATTGAAGTAAGGGTTTCAGAATTAGTGGCCAACAACTTCCACTTAGTCATCTTTCTGGCCCCCCAAATTTATTTATTTATTTATTTATTTTTATTTTCGTTTTTTGAGACAGGGTTTCTCTGTGTAGTTTTGGTGCCTGTCCTGGAACTTGCTCTGTAGACCAGGCTGGCCTCGAACTCACAGAGATCTGCCTGGCTCTGCCTCCTGAATGCTGGGATTAAAGGCGTGTGCCACTGCCCGGCCCAAATTTAGTTTTTAAGTTTATTTCTCCACCATTATATAATGTACATTCAGGTAATGTATATTCATCAAATACAATAACAATATTGCCAAATCTTGGATGCAAGATAATCTAAACAGAAGATTTATAATATACCATCCTTCTAACATTTCATATTAATATTTTCTAACTAAAAATACTTAAATTATGTGACTTGGCTTTCAAAGGCACATAAATAATTGCTTGCACTCTTTGACATAAAAATAATATTGGAGCATTGGAGGGTGGCTCAGTGTGGAAAAGTGCTTCCTGGTTAAGCAGGACATCTGAGTTTGCTCTAGAACCAACAGAAAAAATAAAGGCAAGGAAAAAACCCCAGATGTGGTGGCAGGCATCATTGGTAGGACTGAAGGACTGTAGCAGTCCTTCCAAAGATAAGAGGGGAGACAGGAGAAACTTCCAGAAAGAGGTCCAGGTCCAATTTCCCTGGTAAGTAATGTCCTGCCTCAACAAAATGCAAGGTGAGAACCAACTCCTGAAAGGGGCCCCTGGACAGCTTCATGCTGTAGTTCTTCTCTCCCTTCTGTCTGTAATAACATTGTATTTCCTGTTGTGTTAAACGAGTCCTTGTTGATTGACCTGACAATATTTCTGAAAAATGGGAGATAATCTAAACTGGCTTGAATTCCAATTAGTTACCCCATACAAAATTAACAAAAGGAGGACATTTGTTTACTAGATTAAAAATTTAAAATGTGCATCTTTGTGCATGCATGCCATATTGTATAAATACACCAAGAACTGAAATTACTTATGGGAAAACAAATACATTAGCAATTACTGATGAAAGCTGGGGGAAATGTGTCATTGAATGTAAGTGTTTTCAGCATTTATAACAGTAGCTTTGCTTTTTCATGTAAAATACTGCCTTCCAGCACCTTGTCATGTTGGCTATGTTCTAGGCTCAAGGTTAATGTTACTTACTTTTCAGTGGCATTGCACATTTCCATTTTTTTTTTTTTGTAATTAGGATGAAAAGTGACCAATGTCAATGACTTCTATTTTTTGTTTGTTTGCCTTAAAACAGGGCAGACAATTTGTATTCTGGCCCTACTGTTAGCACCCTTTATGGGTCCCTACTCTATAGATCTTGCAGAGGGATCAATCAACTCTACCCATCAGTATTTCACTTAGAAGTTCAGAACCCTCTCAGGAAACAGAGTGTGACTTCAGAGTGCCTACATGGGCCACTGTCACTTTTCATGGTACAAGCCTAGTGCCATGGTCTCCCAAGGCCCAGAAATTCATCCCTATGACCAAGTACCCAGTGATTTATTTCTTTTTCTCTTGGTCTGGTAGATATATAGGAGGAAGCTAAAAAGGTGGCACTTGAATCTGGAATCCCATTCACCATGAAGTAATATAGTACTCCGCTACATCTCTCTATGTGATAGGGCATGATCAACCCCTGCTTGACCTTTCTAAGGTGCAGTCAGACCTAACGGTTGGTCCTATCAGGAGGGTCACAGTGCCTGTGTTTTACAGGTCCTTGTCTTATGAGTTGTTAGTGGGAGAGCATCAAGAATGGAGCCCATGGATTTAGTTTTCTATCTCCCCAAATCAACCTCAACCAGTAAGTTGCTGTCAATCAAATATCATCATTGAGATGTTTTTATTGCACGTGAGAATCTTAGCAACACTGTTTACAGGTGTGGGGCCTTAGACAAATTATTTTGACCACTTGGGGCTTAGTTTACGTTGTAAGAAGTTTTGCAAAGTTCCATCTTTCCATCACTTCCCACGTGCTAATAGATTTAATCTGAGGACTCCAATAATCTAAGTAGACATTAAGATTTGGGGCCAGTGAATGTTTTAGGGCCATTTTTGGGAAACAGTATATCAGAGTGCTTGAGAGCAGCTGACTTTATCTCTAATCCATTCGTTTCTTCCATTCCATGACTGTCTCATTGTTAATTACTGTAATGACCACTGAGCAAATACTCTCACCTTTTCCTGTGTTACTCAACATCTATTCTTTGTAAGAGCCAGACAGTTGTAAATTTTATTTTTGTGTGTGTGTGTGTGTGTGTGTGTGTGTGTGTGTGTGTAAGAGAGAGTGATAGTGATGACTGAGGGAGTGAGGTTCATTGAAATGAATTTTTTCAGATGGAGAAGAGATGAGTTGTGTTGTTATGGAAACTGAAGGAGCAAATAGAGTTGGACTTATTAATAAAAAAGTCCCTCTTCTCTCATCCTATTCTTTAATTTGCTTTCAGCCACTTACTTTAGTATTTCACCTTTTTATTCCCATTTATATAATTAAAAAATATGTTAACTGTGTTGTTTGATGAATGTTGACAAGGGTGTACTCCAGGGGACACCACACAATGAAAACATAGTACCCACCCATCTCTAAAACACTCTCTTGTTCTTCTTTCTAGTTAATACTCATTGACACTCCCCAAGTAGCCACCAATCTGCTTTCCCTCAGTGTGGATGGCTGTTGTGTGGAATTTCATGCTGTCTGCCATTTTCTGTGTCTGGTGTCCTTTGCTCAGCTGTGTGACTTCAAGAATCCTCCAATTGGGTCACTGCTTCCCATTGCCAAGCATCATACCATTGTGAGGACAAACCATGAACACTGTGTGTGTTCATTGTTAATGGACACTTAGGTATTTTCTATTGGAGGCTATTATTAGTGAAGATGCTATGAACATTACAAATAAAACTTTGCCTAGGCAAATATTGTAACTATTCTTCGACAAATAAATTCCTTGGGCATGGGATTACTAGGTGTGCTAGCCTTCTTGCTGTGACTGCTGTGACAAAATACTTAACACAGAGAAGGGAAGGGTCATTTGGGTCCCTGGTTTCAGTCCTTCATGATAAGGGGAGCGGGAGAGAGGTCGTTTGTGATGTGGCATTTACATATGCCTCCTGTTTGTCCTGGCTGGGTCCCCAGACCATAGGATGGGACTGTAATGTTTAGGGTGGCTCTTGCCCTTTTAGTTGATGCCCTCTGGAAATGTCCTTTCCCCCTGATGTGTGACTTCCTTTATCTGTTACCAAAGCCAGCAAAGAGGCAAACAGCAACAACAACAACAAAGCCCAAGAAAAATCGTGGTTTTTTTTTTTTTACATTGCCCTTTCTTGGCCTTTCTGATAACAACTAGAAAGTTTCTCTTCTCTTCAAGACCATGCAGTGATTAGACCAAACTGTTGCATAATTAGGTAATCCCCCCACCACAGGGAGGTCCTTAACCTTAATCATCTCTGCAAGATTCCTTTCCTTTGCAAGCACATAATCACAGGACCTAGGGGCTCTAAGCACTGTGGTCTGAATGTTGGTGTCTCCCTAAATTCAGATATTGAAACTCCAAGGTGATGGTATTATGGTCAGGTATGGTCAGGTTGGAGATATGATTGGATCATGTGTGGTGATATTGTGTCCCCCAGTATATTGTGCACTTTAATAAACTTATCCGGGGTCAGAGAACAGAACAGCCACTAGATAGACATAGAGGACAGAAAATGGTGGCACTCACACCTTTAATTCTAGCATTCTGGAGGTAGAGATCCATTTGGATCTCTGTGAGTTCAAAGCCACACTGGAAACATACAGGCATGGTGACACACACCTTTAATCCCAGGAAGTGATGGCAGGAAGCAGAAAGGTATATAAGGCATGAGGACCAGGAACTAGAGCCTTCTTATGCCCCATCCAGCAGGGCTTCAACGGGTTCTCGACCACCCTAAGGATGGAATGATTAGGAACAGGAGACACAAAGGAAATACACCAAGTCAAGATTTCTGATCAAGGTGCCACTTTATTTTTCTCCAGGAGGGTTTATATAGTTCCTGCGGG
>CABHPP010041343.1:656-12289 GCA_902168425.1 Peromyscus attwateri | reverse complement strand
ACACACACACACACACACACACACACACACACACACACACATTGTTAAAAGAATAACAGTTTCTTGGTGGTATATAGTCATTGTACATAGTAAAGGGTTTCATAAAGACCATTTCTTTTGAGAACTTTATGTAGCTTTAATCATATTCACCATCACCACCACCCTGAATTCTCTCGTCACCCTCTCATTAGTCTCCTCCTTTCCCCAGTCTCTCCTCTGTTGTTATGCTATGTGCACGTGTGTGTGCGCGCGTGTGTGTGTGTGTGTGTGTGTGTGTGTGTGTGTGTGTGTGTGCGATTTTACATATCTAATAAAGCATGGGATCCACAAATGAGAGAAAATGCAAAATATTTGCCTTTCTGAGTCTGGCATATTTTGCTTAATATAATAATGATCTTGTTTCATCCATTTTATTGAAAATGACATAATTTTTTCTTCTTTATGGCCAAATAAAATGCCATTATATATGTATATATTATATATGGGTGTATAAATATTATATATGTGCATATATTATATATATGTACCATGTTTTCTTTATTCACTCATCTGTTGAAAGTACCTATACTAATCCATAACTTGATTATTATGAATAGTGCTATAATAAACACAGATGCATGGCTATCACAATAGTCTGTTAACTTAGAATAGGTGACTCATACGGTGATTCAATTTCTAGTTTTTTGAGGACCCTCCATACTGATTTCCATAGCAGCTTTTAAATGAGGACTCATGTTGTAAGGATGGTAAGTTGTTAATGTGTCGTCATAAGAAAGTACCACACATGAAGGAGGTGTAGCTCAGTGGTAAAGTGTTTGCCTATGACACAAGACCTTGGGTCTGATTCTTGGCACAAGAAGAGGAGGAGGAAGAAGAGGAGGAAGAGGAAGAGGAGGAGGAAAGAGAGAATCTAAGAGATCATGGCCAGCCTTCCTATTAACAGTATAACACGTGCTCATTGAGGGAACACACAAAATTCTGAAAATTCTAACTACTTCATTCATAAATATGGAAAGTGAAAGAGCATCCCCAATGTCTTGTATATGGCCACAGTAGCTGTCAACTGAGATCAGACGTTGGATCCCCACATACATGCATACCTGTTTTGAGCCAGTTTTATAACATGAAATCTTCTAATCCTGTCCTAGAGGGCAGAAATGTACACTGATGTAGCTACACTGGGCTGAGATGGATCTTCAGAGAATGATATTTTCAAATAAGCAAACAGGCTCAGGCGTCATCCCAGAAGAGGGACAGAAAACGTGTAAGAGCCAGAGGAGCCAAGAGGAGCAGGGGTGCTGTAGAATGCTGTCTCCTGGGGTGACCAGGCTGTCACAGCTGCTGTACCCATGAGCTCACAGCAGCTGTGGTCATTTGCACAAGAACCGCACAAGATTGAGTTAAAGAGTCTCTACCCTGTTCATGACTGTTGGGGGAGGGGGAGTCAATTACTTTAGTGATGTGACCGCTGGTAAGCTGTCCTTGTCCCAGCAAAGAGCCACACACCCATGCCCATGCAGCAAACCTAATTAAACTCAGTGGCTCATAAAAATATATAAATAAAATAAGCCAAAACTGTTTTGTTTTTTTGTTTTTGTTTTGTTGTTGTTGTTGTTGTTGTTTTGGTTTTTTTCAAGACAGGGTTTCTCTGCGTAGCTTTGCACCTGTCCTGGATCTCGCTCTGTAGACCAGGCTGACCTCGAACTCACAGAGATCCGCCTGCCTCTGCCTCCTGAGTGCTGGGATTAAAGGCATGCACCACCGCCCGGCTGTTTTTTGGTTTTTTGTTTTGTTTTGTTTTGTTTTTTAATGTACTGTACGAAGTCTCTACCATTGAAATATCTCTCACCTTGGGTGAAGTGTCTGTGACTCTGATGATGGAAAACTATAAAGTGCCCCAGAGACACTTCTTCAAGGCTTTGAGAGCCTTGGCCAGGCTGCTGGGGTTTGAGGTGTTCATGACACCCAGATCTATCTCAAGTTCATGTGCACTTATGATTCGAGGTAAGAGATCAGATTCATTTTTTATATGGCTTTCGAATGTTCCAATCAAATTTCTATGATGATCTGAGAAATAAAGGAGTAGCTACAGAGATTTTTCAAGCATCAATTTGCGCATAGCAAACATGTATATTACCTAAGCAAGCTTCATTTCCCTCTGAGTACAGAAGAGAGTTTAGCGTTTTTTCCCCATAAGAGAAATTTAATCTTTGTTTTGATTTCATAAAGAATACATGGAGTCAGAGGCTAAAGAAATGGCTCAGTAGTTTAAAGTGCACACTGCTCTTTCAGAGGACTCAAGTTCTGTTCCCGGCACCCATATCAGGTGCCTCATACCTGCCTGTAAACCCGGCTCGAGGGGAGCCAATGCCTCTGGCCTCTACAGGTACCTGAACACATCTTCACATACCCCCCCCCCAACCACACACACACAAACGCATAACTTAAAATAATAATATAGATATTTTTTAAAGAATGCATGGAGTTAATTAAATTTTATTCGATTTGCTGAGATTTGTTTTGTGTTCCAATATGTAGTCTATTTTAAAGAGACTCCCATGGGCTGTTGAATCTTTTAAAAGTTTATCTAGAAACAATAAGGAACTTGTTTTCTCTCAAAATATAATAAAACACTAGTGCCCATGTGGTTATCCATCATAAAAGGTTTTGTTAAGAAGAAATCACAATTAGGAGCTAAGGGAAATGAATGTGAAGATGCCCTCACAAAGCAATGGCGAGAGTCCATCACGAATATAAAGTCAAAGAACACAGCAGATAAAATCTGCAACTCCCGAAAGGAGCCAGCCAAAGCCGCATTCCAAAATAACTCACTGGCTCACACTACACCGACTTGTTCCAAAACTGTCCACTTGGTGGCACCCTGGTGCTGCCACAGGAATGAGCCTCTCCTGTGGGGTGCTGCCCGTGACGTCTTATGGAGGGTTTCACGATCCTTAAACATGTGGTCAGACCACGGGACATGCCAACAACTGACAATCGCCCTAGTCATTTGAACAGAGGAGGGAAAAAAGAAAAAAGTATGTGTAGATTGCTCAAGCAAGACACCATGGGCAGGTTCCAGAGGACTTGCAGGGCAGGTTGAACAATGAGTGAGTGGTGGAGAGCTAACACAAGCCTTCCTTTATCCACAGCCACAAGTGCCTCTGCCTATTTGGTTCTTTATTTCATAGTCTTAGGACTAGATTCTGAGCAGAAAAATAGACATCAACATCTTCAGCCCAGATGAAAACTGAACGGCATTTGCTCCTTAATAAACATCTATTAGTTACCTGACATAACATTATCGGGCCCCTTCAGTTTTATTACGGAAGAAGGAACATAGTTCATGCTTGAGTGTCTTGCCATCTACCCCAAAAGGAAAGCAGTGTGTGTGTGTGTGTGTGTGTGTGTGTGTGTGTGTGTGTGTGTGGTGCGTGTGTGTGAAGCAGTTATTGTTGAACTGTGCATTGAAGAGAAAGCTAACTGGAAGCCATAGTCAGGAAAAGTTTCTCCAGCAGGTGAGTGAGAGCCAGTCTTAAAGAATGGCTTCATTGTGGCCTGCTGCATACTTCTGCACAGCTGAGCGGAGTGCAGTGAGGCGGAGCTCCAACTGTCACTGTGCAGCATGGGAAAGGGACAGCGCTTCCAGCTCAGCACTCTTTCCAGATGGACTTCCCCTCCGTCAATCAGTCATTCACTGAGAGGATCCACTGACTCACTAGCCTATTTTTCTAAATGATATATAGACTATTCCAGACATTGGAGGGAATATATCTGATGAGTCATTTAATTTACAATGATAGAGTTGACTTAGAAATTTGGACCCATGCTGAGCATGGTGGTGCATGTCTATACTCCCAGCAACGCCATCACTCCCTGGGCTGAGGCAGGAGGATGAAGAGTTAGAAGTCAGCCTGTGCTACATAGGCCCTGTCTCTCTCTCTCTCTCTCTCTCTCTTTCTCTCCATCTGTCTGTCTGTCTGTCTCTGTGTGTGTGTGTATGTATATTTGTAAAGAGAGAGAACATGTAGATAAATATATGACTCACAAATGTAGCAAACAAATCCCATATTTTTGTGAGTCAGAATCTTTTTATGTGGCCTAGAGGGGCCTTGAATTCTCAATCCTCCTGCCTCACCCTCATGAGTGCTGGCATTATAGATGTATGCCACCATGACCAGTTCCCAAATCCTATACTTTTAGGAGTGTTAATTAATCACATTTAATAATTTAACCTTCCATTTGTACTGATATGTATATATGTACAATTTTATGAAGTATGGATATGCTTTAAGATACATTAAAGAAAGGCAAGTGAGGTGTAGCGTGTTGTAATTTTAATAACTGTTGGTATAGCTGTCAACTACATTGAGATTTATTGTATCATTCTGATTTTTGTATGCTTGAACATTTTTAATATCTATTCCTCAAATGTAATGGTTTGAAAAAGGAATTCCAGAATGGGCAAGACTGAGCCTAAGGGGTGTGGATGCAGGTGAGAGCAAGGGTGTGGGTGGTGAGGAAATGAAGCAGAAGTCAGTATAGGACCCCCCACATGTGCCATGCTCCCACACACCTGGAAAAAACATTATTTACCCAAAGAAAAAAAGGAATGTACATCTTCCCAGAGATATTTACTAGTTTAAACCAGATCTAACATAATAAACGGCTTTTCTGCGAAACCACATGGGCCACAGCAAGTACAGGCTATCAGGACTGTGTTGAAAAGATACTATCACACTCAGCAAGGTTAAATGTCTTTAGCTGACAAATGCTTTCGTACAGAATCACACAGACATATGAGAAAAGCCGTGCTGGCCTCTGGCATTCTTCCCTTCTCTCATCTGTGGGCCAAAGGGAAGAGGCTAGCAAATCAAGAGCACTAGGAGAAACTTCAAAAGAAAAGTAGGAAGGGGGGAGGAAGAAGAGGGAGAATTGACTTAATGTGGGCTGAGCATATGACCCAAAGTAAGAAAACGAGGAATTCTAATTCTTTCACTTTTAGCTTATGGGATGGAGGACCAGTCATTTAAATTTCCTAATAATCAATTCCTCTATGACAAAACAGACGTTCTAAGAATTACACAGACATCCTATGAAGACTAGAAAGTGCAGGCATAATTTGCAATGTGGATGCTCTCTTCACCAGCTACCCTTCCATGCACAAGCCCTGGAGTCCAGCGCAGACGAAAACAAACACACAAAATGACAAGTCATAGGGAGAACAGAGGCCCCACCGTATGTGACATGCAAGACACCTGGGAATGATGAAAAAAGGACACTTGGCTGTTCTTTACCAGGTGGGAGACAAACCATAAGGCACCCCAGAAGACTGGAGTGTGAAGGACGGTGTGGGAGACAACCATAAGTAGATGGGAGGGGGGGCAGGGTGCAGGACAATGGGATGAAAGATATTTTCAATTCCCAACCGTTTTCTCTTAGTGGGAAAGGTTTTGCTAACGTGACCTCTCTTTGCTCCCTCGCTTCATTCCTTCACCAAAGAATGGGGAACCTCTAAACACAGCATAAGTCAGAACAAACATGACCCAGCCCTTACCTCCTCCTTTTCCTCATGGCATCTGTTTGCTAAGACTCTAGTTCTGATCTGCTTTAATATTGATAGCACTATGGTGGGGACAGCACAAGCCCATGGACAACTGGACTTTCTAGGCCTGAAATCCAGAACTAGGCACCATGTATTCCAAGATGATAATAAATTGTAAGCCTTCCCTGCAGAGAGCAAACCCTCATCTACAGCCAAGCTCACCACATAACTCACTCAGTTCTGCTTGAAGTATATGTGAATCGTTGTGATATAGTAAATAGTGCTGATTGATTAAAATTTTCCAAGTCAACATGTAGACAATGAAACAACTTTGCAAAATCAACCTACAAAGCATGGGTGATTTATCTAGTTTAAGATTATGAACCCAAGTGCTACAGTCTTGATGCTGTTATAGCCACAGTATTTCACACATTCCCACACCGATGGAAGTTACAAAAGATGACCTCCTAGTAATATACATTAGAATAATGGTTATAAGAGGCTATGAAGGATAAGGGGGAGAATGAGCTAGAACAAGGTTGGTCAATGTGTACAAAGAGACAACGTTTCCATTATGGTATTCTATAACCTAGTTATGACTATAGATAACAATGATTTAGTGTATACTTCAAAATTGTAAGAAGACAGTATTTTGTATTTTCCCAATTCAAAGAAAGGGCAACGTTCTAGGTGGTGGAAATACTATTTCCAATAATCTGAGTACTGCTCCTCAAATTTATGTGGAATATTCATGCCTATTGGGTATCAATAACTTAAAGAAGAAAAGAACTTCAAAAACTAATAAAATTACTGATCACTATGGGGCAAAGAAGAAAGAAATGAAATATTATCCTTGGTGGTGCAAGCCTGAGGCAAGAAGATCACTATTTCAAGGCCTGACTATGCTACAGAGTGAGTTCAAGCCCAGCCTAGGCTCTTAGGTGCCTCAAAATATTTTAAAAAGTAGAAAGAGATCTGGGCATATGGCTCAGTGGTAGACTCATGTGTGTGAGGCCCTGGATTCCATCAACTGGTATTGTGTTCCCCAAAATATTGTGCACCCTAATAAACTTATCTGGGGTCAGAGGCAGAACAGCCACTAGATACAAAGGCTAGAAAATGGTGGCACTCACACATTTAATCCTAGCATTCCAGAGGTAGAAATCCCTCTGGATCTCTGTGAGTTCAAGGCCACATTGGAAACAGCCAGGCATGGTGACACAAGAAGTGAGCCTTTAATCCCAGGGAGTGATGGCAAAAACAGAAAGATATATAAGATGTGAAGACCAGAAACTAGCTTTTAGCTGGTTAAGTTTCAGGCTTTCGTGCAGCAGTTCAGCTGAGATTCATTCTGGATGAGGACTCAGAGGCTTCCAGTCTGAGGAAACAGGATCAGCTGAGGAATTGGCAAGGTGAGGTAGCTGTGGCTTGTTCTACTTCTCTGATCTTCCAGCATTCATCCCAATATCTGGCCTCAGGTTTGATTTTATTAATAAGACCTTCTAAGATTCCTGCTACAGTCAACAGCACCGTGAAGAAAACAAAGCAAAAAATAAAAATGAGTTCCTCTCCCACCTCAACTGAATACAACCCAACCTCTTTTACACATCTTAGCGTGTCTCCACAGCCTTACAGAATGCATCTTTGCCATTCTCTTGTCTCCTCTGGTACACACATGGCCTCATGACCCTCTAACCGTTCTGCACCTAAGATGATGTTTAGCTCATGAAAATTTTCCATGACAGTTTTCCCTTAATGGCAAACGTGCCTCAAACTCCTGGCATAGATTTTAACGCAGTTGTCTTTAACCTTCAACTTACCTTCATCTGTTCAGGGAGCCTTTATCCAGCCCTTAAATGGCTGTTTAATTAAAGTTCATTTAGTTTTTGGTGGGGAGGATCCACAGATGCCACTATATACACCTAAAGGTCACAGGACAGCTTGGCAAGAGACAGTTTTTTCCTTCCCCTGTGTGGGTGCCGGGGGATGAACCCAGGTCATCAGGCTTGACTGCAGGTGCCTTTCTCACTGGTCCCCATCTATAGAGTTTTTAAATGCAACATCCTATTTGTTCCCCCAAAGTCCTGCTGACACATAGGAATTGCTCTCGATTGTAATGTGCCTGCCTGATGATTTTCATTCCTTCAGGACGGAATTCAATTCTCTTATCTTCTTTTTTGTCCAGTGAACACCTAACTCAATGAATATTTGTCTGTGCATGAAAGGTATGGATTATTATTGAGCTTGGGTATGTCTAAACTAGAAAAGACTTGAGACTTAAAGAGATTTGTGAAGTTCACGAAAAGTAAGAGAACAGAGTCATCAAGAGAGAAGAGATGAGTCAGTGCTTGGAGACCACAGCCAGGAGAATGGCTGCCCTCACTCATGCAGTGGGGGGTATAGTAACACCTTAAATTGTATTGTTATATTTGAGAATATATGCAGTGTATTACTATAATGGTATATGTATACAATTTTAAGTAAATAAACCTGAATGTAGAAAAATTAGGTCCCAGATTATTTTATTTATGGGGTTACATGATCAAACAGCATCTGGGGAGATCACTCCAAAAAAAAGGATGATTTCCCATGGGAACTGAGGTACAAGTGACTGTGCTTATCGGTGTTGCATTAAGCAGGAGAGGCAGTGTTGTGTGTGTTGTGGGGGAGTTGGTTTGTGTCATAGTCACACTGTGTATCCCTGGGATGCCTAGAACCCACTATGCAGATCAGGCTAGCCTTGAATTCACAGAGCTCCTCCTGCCTCTGCCTTCCAAGTGCTGGCATTGAAGGGGTGTGCCACCATGCCCAGCTTAGGCAATGATTTTAGGCCAAAAAAAAAAAAGCTGCTAAGATGGGGACTTGTCCCTTTCTTGAGAGAATGTCTATTCTTAATTACCCTGAAAACTGCTCTTTTTCTTTCTTTAAGAAATTATAGTCAAAATATTTTAAAGTACTATAAAAATAACAATCCAGAATTAATACATGTTAACATCTTGTCACATTTAAGGCTGTTTATAAAGAAACAAAACATGACTGATAAATATGGAGTCTACATGTGACCAACTCCAACTCAATCTATTAATAACATTCTCTCAACAGCACACACACAACACATTACCTTTTCACTCACATTTTTTGAGAGGTATCTTTGTTCATAAATCTAGAACTAGTTAATTCTACTTAATACCAGTATAGTGTTGCACTGTGCTCCTGAATCTTCTAGGCATTTTTTAGAGATAGGCATTTGAATTGCTTCAGATTTGGGCTGTGACCAGTGAATTCCAGATAAAAACCCTTTTATCAGGTTTAAGAAAAACCTATGTATATTCTGTCTTTTGATTATAAAGAAATAAAATATAATTAAATACATTGTATCTGCTAAGATGTGCATTATATATTATTCTATTTTTTCAGTACACATATTAAATTATTTTAATGGAAATATGAATATAAATAGGAAAAAGGAGTCAAAGTAGCTTTACTTGCAGATTATATGATTGTACATATAAACAATCCTAAATACTGCACCAGAAACTCCTAGAAAAAAAAACAGCAAGATACAAAATTACACACACGTCTGGAGCCAGATCGACCCGAGACTTTCTCAAAGGCCCTGATGAAAGGACAAAGAGAACTTTAGTTCTGTGTCCTTGTCCAGGAGTGGATGTGGCAAAGCTGGTCTAGGGTTGGAGCCAGTGCCCCCTCCAAAGAGTCAAGGTTACAACTTGTAGGGACCTGACTCATACCCCTGGGCTGTGGTTATCAGCCCTTGGGCAGCTGTGTCTGAGGTATCCTGTGTTCTCTTTGCCAGCATTGTCTGACTTAGCTCTCTGCTGACCTTGGCTGTTCTCCCCTTGCAAATAGTGTATCTATATATATGATGCTGCACTTCTTAATAAGTTTGCTTGGTATAGGTCATCAGCTTATGCAAGACCTCAGGGTCCCATCCACTGCTTTTGTCTTCTTTATTTCTCATCATTTTTAGTTCTCATCCCTGGTCCTCCCATTTGACACCCTGACATTCGGGACCCTTGTTCCTGCTGGTTTGAGACACACACAAGAATCGGGAGCCTTCATATTACTAATAACAAACATATTGAAAAAGGAATCATATAAGCAATCCCATCCACAATAGCTTCAAAAATGCCTTGAAATGACTTAAATAAGGGAAGTAAAAGGTTTCTAGAGGGTGCTAGAAGATGGAAAGACTTCCTATGTTCATGGATTTGAAGAATTAATGTTCTGAGAGTGGCCCTCCTACAAAAGCAATCTTCAGTTTTATTGCAATCTTCATTAAATCCCAATGCCATTCTTCACAGAAATTGAAAAAAATAATCTTAAAATTCATATGGAACCACAGAGGACCATGGATAGTCCAAGCAATCCTGACCAAAAGGAATACCAGTGACAGTGATCCCATACTTGGTTTCAGCCACACTCCAGAGTCGTAATAACAAATGTATAGTCCTGGCACAAAACAGCCATTGACTAATGCAGCAGAACAGAACAGAAGACCCAGACATAAAACCATGCAACTACAGCTACAAATTTTTATAAAGATGCCAAAAATACACATCGTGGATAGGTATCCATATTGAATAATGAAACCAGCTCCCTATGCCTCACCCTTTCCAAAAGTCAAATCCAAATGGACCAAAGACCGATGTAAGACCTGAAACTCTAAGATATAAAAAGGAAAAAGAAGGAACACACTGAAAGACTGAGGCAGAGACAAGGACCTTCTGGATAGGACTCTAGTCGCTCAGGAACAATTCACAACTGGGACTTATGAAATGGAAAGACTTCTATGCAGCAAAAGAAACAGCTGATTGAGTGAAGAGATGGCCTACAGAATGAAAGACAATCTCTGCTAGCTGCTGGCTGTATGTCTGACAGAGGATTAATATCCAGAATACACAAAGAACTTGAAACCACAGTGAGATTCCATAGCCCTCCACTGGTCAGCATGCAGTTGTTAATAAAAAAAAAATAAGTGACCAATGTTAATAAGTGGATAGGAGGTGATCTTTACACACTGCTGCTGGGAATGTAATCCAGTCCAGTCACTATGGAAGTTGGCGTGGAGGTTCCTCAAATAATTCAAAATTGATCTAGCATATGAAGCAGCCGTACCACTTCTGGGTATTTACCCAAAGGACTCCAAAGCTGGCACATAACATGAGAGAAATTAGTAACCCTTGTATTCCAATAACAAGCTTGCCAAGGGAAAAAAAATGAGAGGGGCAAAATCGAAGACACTAGAAGCTGGAAAGGCCTCCTGTGCTTGTGGATTAGAAAAATGAATATTGTGAGAATAGCTACCGTACTTAGAACAGTCTATAGAGTCAATTCAGTCTCCATCAAAATGTTAATGGCATTCTTTAGAGAACTAGAAAACAAACACTTTAATTCATACAGAAACCCAAAAGCCCTGACTAGCCAAAGCAATCCTTAGCAGAAGGCACATGCTGGAGATATCACAGTATCTGATCACAAATTATACTACAAAGCCATAGTAACAAAAACAGTAGACATGTAGGTAAACGGAATAGGACAGAAATAAATCCACACAGCTAGAGTCACCTAATTTTGGTAACGCTATCAAAAACATAATTGTAGGAAAAAAAAACTCCTTTATAAATGATGCTAGGAAAACTGTTTCCATATGAAGAAAAACTGAAAGTAGAGTCCTCTCTCTCTCTCTCTCTCTCTCTCTCTCTCTCTCTCTCTCTCTCTGCAAATTACCAATTGAAAGTGGCTCAAAGACCTTAATTTGAAACTCTTAGAGAAAGTGTAGGTAAAATATTTCCAACTAAAGGCAGAGGAAAGCGTTTCCTGAAAAGAACCACAATAGTGCAGGAAAATTCCCTCGAGAATTGACCAACAAGTTAGACTTGATGGTGCACACCCTTAATCCCAACACTTGGGAGGCAGAGGAGGATGGATGTCTGTGAGTTCGAGGCCAGAATGGTCTACAGAGCGAATTCCAGGAATTCCAGGCCAGCCAGAGCCACACAGTGAGACCCTGTCATACACATGAAGGAAGGAAGGAAGGAAGGAAGGAAGGAAGGAAGGAAGGAAGGAA
>CABHPP010041331.1:6790-18389 GCA_902168425.1 Peromyscus attwateri | reverse complement strand
CCTTCCTTCCTTCCTTCCTTCCTTCCTTTCTTTCTTTCTTTCTTTTTTTCTTTCTTTCTTTCTTTCTTTCAAGTTAAGATAGATTGGCTAATGTGGGCCCCGCAAACCCAAAAGGCTCCAAGGCTCCAGGGATCATGGGATGGCTGGTCCTGCCACTGTGCTGGATGCTGGATATTGCAGCAAGTGAGCTAGTCCTACCCCTGAGGGGAGAGCTCACCCCACACTCTAGGAAGATGGCCCTACCCCTCATCATAAGGCATACACCTCACCTCAGCAACACATTAGAGGTGACCCTGTTGTTGGGGGCGCAGGTGAGGCAGCCCTGAGGGTGCGAAAGCAAGAAAGCAAATCCTGCACTCCCCTGTCTGCCATGTGTTGGCACGGGTGAAGGAAAAATGCATTCCTCACTCTGCCCCTTGCTACCTGTGGCAGGTGAGAGAGCTGACCCCAGGGTCACAAGAGTGAGAGAAGTATCCCTGCCCTACACCAACTACAGCACACAGGAGAGCAGGCCCTGCTCCTACCTGGGCAGCACACTAGAGCTAATGCAGTTGTCAGGTGTTCAGGTGAGCCAGCCTTGGTGGTGTGAGAGCAGGAGAGCTGACTCCCATCCCCTGCCTCATATGTCCCAGCAATCTGGAGAGAGGGCCCTGCACCATATCTGGGCAAAACAGAGAGCAGGCCCAAGCGCTATGAGTAGGGGAACCCAATCTGAGGGCCTGAGAGCAACAGAACTGGCCCATTCCTTACTGTAGGCTGCATAGGGTGAACTATGCAAGGCAGTGCTGGAGAGCTTATCTAGGTAGTGATGATGCGGGAAAGCTGGCAAGCTGACAAAGCAAGTCACCACCCAGACCAAGAATCAGGGTTTTGAGTTGGCCAGCCCCCAACATCCACTGAATCTATGAACTGTTGGAGCATGTGAACATGAAGGGATGAACCTACAGATCCAAAACAGCAGGATCTCTATGACACAGGACAACAACAGAATATCCATGGGGAGCCAAAATGAAAACCTATTATTGGTGATGTAGCAGAAACCAGAAGCCTAGAGCCAGAGGAATGACTCGTGGCAATGAATACTTGCAAGTAAAGATGAACAGACTAAAGGGTAAATTGTGTGTCTCAACCAGCCACACCACAGCTTCCATGACAATATTTTCTTCTTCTTTTTGTTTTGTTTATTTGTTTTTTCTTTTTAATTTGGTTTTGTCTTGTGGGGGAGGTTGCAAGGACAGAGGGCAGATATATGGGGCCAGGGAAATAATTGGGATCAGAACATATGATGTAAATTCTACAAAGAGTCAATAAGATAGATTGGTTAAAGTTCTTTTAAAGTCTGGTAGAATTCTTCTGTGAATTAATCTGGACATAAACTTTCTTTTTTGGAAGTCTTTATTAGTGTTTCAATCTTATTTGTTATGATTCTATTTAGTTTGTGGATCTCTTGATTTACTTTTGTTTGTTTGACAAATTACAACTTAATTGAATAGAGATTTTTTTTTTATAAAATATTCCTCTATAATATTCTGAATTTCTTCAGTGTTTGTTATATTGTTTCTTTCTTTACTTCCAATTCTGTTAGTTGGGCCATTTCTTTTCTTTTTTTTCCTCTTATTTGAGCTAATAGTCTATCAATCTTGTTTATTATGGTGTTAATTTCAATTTCCAACTGCTTAAGGTATGTAGTGATATGATTGATTTGTATATAGTTAGCCTGTGTCTTACAAACCTGAATTCAGTGACTTAGTGGATTTAACTACATTTCAAATATTGTCCACATAGTCCATTCTATCAAGTATGAATCAAAGTATTTCACAGCTTTCCTTCAAGACTCATTGCTTTTTACTTGCCTTAATTCACTTACCAGAACCTCCAATGACCTGATAAAACAAAACACCCTTGACTTATTTCCAATCATAGTTGGAAAATAAGTATTGTATTCTATCATTGACACATACTCTGTAGTTCATTTGCATCATATTAAAATTCTTGTTCATTCCCACTTGGCTCAGATGATTTTTATCTTCTTTTTTAAGAAGATAAGTTACAGTGGTTTTTGTTGTTGTTGTTTTGTTTGCTAGTTTGTTTGATTTTTTTTTTTATTTAAGTGGTCATAGACCAGAAAGACAGATTTAGGTTGACCCAAATTCCATTTTCCAACCAACCCTAGGAAAATTCTATGAATGTTTTATCATAACAGAACAAAGAAAATCAAGATACTTTTCAAATACATTGCTGGAAACATCAAAGAAACTGGTTACAGAAAAATTGGGAGAACTCTATTACTGTCCTTAAATGGCCTCTGAGAGCATTTCCAGGCCTTTGATTGGTGGAACTAGGATTTGCTAGGTTAATACATTCAAAATGTTTCTACCAGTTAGTCCTGGGATGTTATATGTTAGGAACAACTTTTATCTGTTGGTAGCAGGATATTAAGTCTCATGTAAAGGTAAGTGGTGATTAGCCATTAATGGGCTAAAGATAGCCCAAGCTAAATTGTAACTAAATCCTAGATTTATAGCATTTCAAGCACTACACAACTATGTAATTACAATACACAATGCATCTAATTCCATTGTGAGAGTCCATTATGGTGTATCTTCTACTGTCTGACTTTCTTGATGTTTATTACAGTAACTATTAGGGAACTGAATTGTGTTTGATTGTTGGTAGTGGTGATGTAGGTTGTGTTGTTCTGGATGATGGTGGGGTGTGTGTGTGTGTGTGTGTGTGTGTGTGTGTGTTTAGACAACTGAAGAAAATTTTAATTGATTTTGAAGTAAAATTTTCAAAAATCATGTTTTGTCTTTACTGAATACAAAATTGAAGGTTAGTATTGATCTTGTTGCTTATATTTCCAGTATTTAAAAATGGTTTTACTCTGTTCTGACGATCTTTCTGACACATAAACATTTAATGCAGATATATCTTTATATATGCTAACTACATACCCAAGAGGGACTTTATGAATATCTTCAGAGCTTTATCTCTGTCTACCTTTCTCTTCTTCAATATTTTATTCTGGTAACTTGTATTTTGCTTCAGCTAATGTCAAACTTTGTCTCTACTCAATGAAACCTCTAAAATTTGTCTAAACTTTCCCTTTTCTCTGCTATAGCCTAGCAAGCAAATCAATAAGCATAAACAATTATATGATTGTTTCCTCCATCTCTCTCTTTATTCAGGAATTTTCATCCAACACTGAAAATTATAAAGTATATAAGAGCATTTTCCATTTTTTACATAGGAATTCATGCTTATAATAATTGGTTAGGGATTTAGCTCAGTGGTAGAGTGCTTGTTTAGCAAGCACAAGGCCCTGGGTTTGGTCCTCAGCTCTGAAAAAAAAATAATTGATTTATCCTTTAGTATCCATGTAATAGAAAAATCTCTCACCCCTATTTTATCTTGTCTTTTATGTGATATGTGTACTAAAATTTGCTTTTACCCTGCTTTATCCTGTCCTCAGGAACTACTAATTTTTCTCCATTAAGTTAATGGGATCAAATATCATCCATTTCTAGTTCCATGTATTCAATGCTAATCACATTGCTCAGGCACATAAAGACCTTCCAAACTTTCACTCATAATTACTTAAATTTTCATTTATACTCTATAATTATGCATATTTTGGGGGCAGAGTTTAGTGTTTCAATGCATATATATATATATATATATATATATATATATGGTATTTATGTATGTAGATCAAATCAGGGTACCTAGCATGTCCATCCATTTATTATTTCTGCATGGTAAAGACGTTAAAAAACCTGTCATCTACTTTATTTTGAAATATAGAGTCACCTTGATGTGCAATAGGACACTAGAACTTATGGGTATTGGCTTTTGTAGCTGATAATTAAAGTATAATATATGCTCTATATCTTGTTGCACAATCTTATGACTTATGATTGAAAACATATACTGATGAACAATAATGCTGAAACATACCACTCATTTCTCTAGTCAAGGCTACCAAGACTCCCAGATTTCTGAGCCTTAGGGAAATATAAATGAGATACTAGACCCTGTGAGACTATCACAACATCTTTTTTTCTAGCACAAGAACCAAATAACGTATTTCTAATATATTGTGGATTAAAAATATTGTAGAAACCATGAGAAAGACACGAATATAACACTGGACTTTATTAAACCAGATGACCAAATGACCTCATGAGCATTACAGCTCCATTGCAACTCAGAGAAATTAGAGTTTTCATGAGGGAGCTGAGACAAGGCACAGCTTCTGAAGGTCAGACACCACCTGGAATGTGTAAACAGAGCAGTGCAGACTTTAGCTTCATTAGTTCCTCATTGAGGATCTTTATTTCCAATCCCCAAAGAAAATGCACTTTTTAATAATTGTAATATTACTGACCTTTCCCAACAGCCTGTTGATTGATTGTATAACCTTTCAATCTACTGTGGTATTGTGTGAAGCCAACCTGTGTCCTGGACTGCAGCTTAACTCAATGGGAGAAAAGCTGGGAGGCTGATCTATGCAATTAAAAAGGTAAAACATTTGGGCTACAGGGAATGCCTATATCCACCAGAAAAGATAAAAAAGCAATTAAGTGTTGATCAAGGGAAAGAATCAAGAACACAGAAGTGAGAGAATAGGTTTACTTTCCCTGTGGACTCTTAGTTACCCAGGAAACCAGAGCTTGTTCTTAGCTTGTACGTCCCCAGATCAGAGTTTGGAAAGAAAAAGACTTCCTCTGGAGAAAATACATTTGGGTTTTGTGCATAAGGAAATCATCAATGAGCAAATACCATTTAAAAGACTAGAAAGGAATTAAGCACTGACTCATAACAGCTGAATAATACAAAACTTTTCCTGGAATGGTAATTATTGCCAATTAGGACTAATTAAAAATACCTACAGTTTTAAAGCTCATAACAAGTTAAAAGAACTGAGTTCATTAAGGTATTTGGGTTCCGCCATCTTCTAATATTGACAAAGAAAAGAAAGTAGAAAAGAAAAGACAGAGTAATATTTTATTCTACAGTTTAAGACTAAAGGAATAAACCTTGATCTTTTTCCAATTTGTTCTTTTTCCATTTCTCCTGCACCTTCCTTCCTTCCTACCTAGAAACCAATTATCAAATTAATATGCTTTGCCCAAGCTGAGGTAATTTTCCATAGAGAATATCATCAAACATGTATATTATTTTGTCATTAGGAGATATCCATGCATTAAGTAGGTCTTTTATTTGAGCCTTTGCCATCCTAAGTACCTTTTCCCATCAGTGATTACAATTGGGGCTCCAGCTACTAGGGTCTTTTGTGACCCATCTCTTTCTCTAATATTATCAGAATAATTTCATGTTTTTAAAGCTAAATCTTCACTTGAAATGGGGTTTTTTAAGAGATATGAAGCATTTAAAATATCTATCTAATGATCTCTTCTAAATATGTTTCTCAAGAAATATATATTTTCTAATCCTAATTCTGAGGGAAAAATCAATTGAGCTATCAGGAAAATGGAACCTATATTATAATTATCCTCTAAAAATGACTATAAATAGAGAAATCATAAGGCTTTGAGGGAATTCATTCATGTTAGATTGAAAGCAGACATAATGGAGTACATGTTTTCAAATTATTCTCTTTTCACTTTCTGAATTTCTCTGGTATCTATTGTAATATTTCCCTGTCTGTCTCTGATTTTGTTTATTTGGACCCCTTCTTTCTTTTGGGTTATTGTATCTGTGGACCTTACTTATCTTTCAAAGAACCAGCTCATAGAAGTGTTGACGTGTATTAACATTATATATTTTTTTCACTAATTCCAGGACTTTTGAAAAAAATTCTTTCTTGATTTCTGCTTTGACCCATTCATCATTTAGTAGTACATTGTTTAATCTCTGTGAATTTGTGTCATTTATAGATTCTTTGGCTCTTGATTTTAAGCTCTATTGCACTGTGGTCAGGTAGGGTACATTAAGATATTCAATTTTACTGTATTTGTTGAGATTTGTTCTTCTCCCAGTGTACAGTCTATTTTAGAAAAGCTTTTAGTATAGGATTAATCATAATCAAGGAAATGAAATATGTTTACAATGAAAATTTTAAATTCCAAAAGTAAAAAAATTGAGAATCAGACTAAATGATAGAAAGATTTCCAGTGTTCTTAGATTTATAGAATTAATATCGTATAAAGGACCAACTTACCAAAACCAATTTACAGATTAAAGGCAGTTCATTCATACTGCCCATAAGACCATTAACATAAATAGGAAAATATTGCTAAAATTCACATAACTACAGCCTACAGCCACCTGATATTTGAGAAAGAGGGCAAAAGCATGCACTGGGGAAAAGACGGTACCTTTGAATAATGGTGCTGGAAAAAACGGCTCTCCACATGTAGAAGATTAAAATTTGACCATATGTATAACGCTGCCAAAAATAAACTCCAAATGGATCAAAGACATCAATGTAAAACCTATATTTTTAAAATTGCTAGAAAAAACATACCCTACAAGTCACAAGTATAGAACTGCATTCACTTAGAATTAAGGTCAACAAGTGACAAATGGGACCTTATTTTTTTTTAATTTTATTTTACAATATAATTTAATTCTATATATCAACCACGGATTCTCTTGTTCTCCCCCCTCCCGCCCCCCTTCCTTTCCCCCCAGCCCACCCCCCATTCCCATCTCCTCCAGGGCAAAGACTCTCCCGAGGATTGAGATCAACCTGGTAGACTCAGTCCAAGCAGATCCAGTCCCCTCCTCCCAGGCTAAGCCAAGCGTCCCTGCATAAGCCCCAGGTTTCAAACAGCCAACTCATGCACTGAGCACAGGACCCGGTCCCACTGCCTGGATGCCTCCCAAACAGATCAACACCAGGGAGGCTACCTGGAAAACAGGACCCCAAGAAAGACACAGGGATCGCCCAATGATGGAGAAATGGATGAGATCTACATGAACAGCCTGGTCATAAGTGGGGGAAATGAAGGGCGAGGGTCAAGGGAAAGAGAGCTTGGGGGAGCGTGAGACCCCTGCTGGATCAACAACAGAGAGGGAGAACAAGGAATAGGAGACCATGGTAAATGAAGACCACATGAGAATAGGAAGAAGCAAAGTGATAGAGAGGCCCACAGAAATCCACAAAGATGCCCCCACAATAGAATGCTGGCAATGGTCGAGAGACAGCCCTAACTGACCTACTCTGGTGATAGGATAGCCAAACACCCTAATTATTGTGCTAGAAACCCCATCCAATGACTGAGGGAACTGGATGCAGAGATCCACAGCCAGGCCCCGGGTGGAGCTCCGGGAGTCCAATTGGCAAGAAAGAGGAGGGTTTATATGAGCGAGAATTGTTGAGACCAAGGTTGGATAAAGCACAGGGACAAATAGCCAAATAAATGGAAACACATAAACTATGAACCAATGGCTGAGGGGCCCCCAACTGGATCAGGCCCTCGAATAGGTGAGACAAATGGGACCTTATAACCTTGAAAAGAAAAGTAGGGGTAGCAGAGGAAGAGGAAGGAAGGAGAGATAACCCTAATGATGTTTGAAAAAGCCATAGAGAAACATGATTTTACAAGCTTACTTCAAAATACATATGCAGTATATGCATATTTTATATACCTATGCACATATGTATACATGTATATGTAAATGGAGGTATACCAAAGGTATGATATACTCCTCCCAAGCGTTATAGACTAACAAAATCCCAGTGCATAAAAAAAACTCATGTTTTGGACATAAAACCAGAAGAAACTGAATTGGACCTGACCCAGAATCCCTATCCTTGAGGACCGGCTTTCATAGTATTAGAAGGTGCTATGCAAGCTGCCAAAGGAGGAAAGCAATTAATAGTTCTATGAGTCACAATAATAACTGGGCTGGCAAAATATCTTGTGTGGCCTCTTCAGCCATAGGGTTTTACCACTCAAGTCCTGTAAGTCAACAAAGGGCAATGGTAATAGATCATTGCTTTGGGAAGCTCTTAGACTACTCTCCTCAAACAACCAGTTAGAGATTTTTCTATGACTTTTTCAAAAAATCCTTAATAAATGTAACCAACAAGATGAAGGATTTCTACAGTCAAAACGTCAAATACTCGAAGAGAGAGATTTGGGGAGACCCTGGAAAACAAGGAGTGAAAAATATTCTGTGTTCATGGATTGGTAAAATAATATGACAATAAGAATTCTACCAAATGAAACTTAGATATTCTATACAAAGTTACTCAAAATACTCAATACATTCTTCAAAGAAATTAAAAAAAAAAAAACTTAAAATTTATATGGAACCCCAACATACTTGAGATATCTAAAGCAATCTTGAACAAAAACAGAATAATACTGAAGGGATTGGCATTTTCACACTTCAAAATATATTATAATGCCATAATAATTAAAACAAAATGGTACTAGAACAGAAACAGACAAGATCCAAATATGAGTATTTGTAGCGATAACCATCTGATATTTGACAGGGAGGCATACACTGGAGGAAAGGTAGCATCTTCAAAGGTGCTAGGAAAACTCTATGTCCATGTGTTGAAGATCGAAATTATGGACATATTAAACACTGGACAAAAATTAGCTCCCAGTAGATCAGAGACATCAATTTGAAACCTAGAATGTTAAAACTGCTACAAGAAAATGTAAATACTACCCTATAAAATACATGTGTAGGGAAGGACTTTCCAAATAGGACCCATTTGCCTCAGGATTAAGGCCAGTGATTGACAAATGAGGCTTCAAAATAATAATAATAAAAAACTTCTTACAGATAAGGAAACAATCAATCAAGTAAAGGAGAAACACAAAGAATGAGAGAAAATCTTTGCCAGCCATTCATCTGACAGGAATAACATCCAGAATATGAAATTTCATCTCACTCAAATCAGAGTTACTAACAACAAAGCAACTGACAACCGATGATGCTGAGGTTGTAATGAAAGGAGAATTCCATTCACTGTTGACACAAGCATAAACTCTTTTGTGTAGAGCTACTCACTATATGTTATTTATGCTTCCTTTCATTTAATTATTATTAATCTCAGTTCAAGTTTTAGAACAAGGCTTTCTGTTTGAGATGAGTTATGTCAATCACACCAGATTATGTATTATGACAGAACTATGCTACCTAGCTGTGAAAATCCACTGAACAGAAAAAGACCCCAAGTTAAATTAAATGTATCAGGACTTCATATAATATCGAACGTAATTTTTGCATTGTGCCATTAATATAGTGACCACTCTTTTTGCCTTCTTATTGACTAAAAATTATTATCATAAAAACTCTCAGGTACCCAGCTGTATGGTTTGTCTTCCCTTTGTTAAATGTAAAATTACGTTTTTAATATGACGAATTAAATTGATTGGTTTTATGATATTTCCTTATATTATTGTAAAACTGAATAAAACCAATGACATAAGGTCTTTTACAAATATATTGATCATTCAGGAGATAAATATTTTGTGTGACAGAATGCATATGTACTCATAGTAAATTTGTATTCTCAGTGTTGTAAATTTTTATTTTCTTTTGACACTGTAAACTAGATTATATTAATTTTATAAAATTAGGCAGTGCATATTTTCCAGTTGAATTTTAAAATTATGCATCATTATCAGTTATGTCCTTTGATATTCATGTAAACATCTTATATATTTTGGTGCTAATATTGTTCTAGTTTTGAAAATTTTATTTTTTGGTTGGCATCTAAGTCCATTTGAAATACCTGATGTGTGTGTTGGGGGGTGTGTGGGTAGGTGGGTGGGTGAATGGGTGTGGGTATTGAAGATTCCATAAATTCTGGCACTTATAAGTACACCATACTAATCCATTTTCAGCCAAGCCTGAGAATTAGCCACATACCCCCAAAAATCTGATTTGCTTTTATCACAGAATAGTATTAGAAATCACAATATGGACCACTGGTGTGATTATTGAAATAGAAATCTCTTGACTCAAATTCTTCTCAATTATGTAAGCAATAAAAATGTTATTTACATTTTTCATATACATATATGATGGGTATTTGTGGATATTTATGTGCAATCATATGTAAACATATATGTTTACCTACAACCATAATAAACAATTCATGGTGATTTCTGCCTCTAATTTCAAATAGACCTTTCCAACCTTCACCTTCTTAGCCATAATCCTCATGCCAATGAGTGGTTTGTCTTTTATTATCTAACATCCACATGACTGTCCAAGCATAGATGTTTAACAGTATCAAAACTTTCATCAATACTTTTATGAGAAGATATTTCATCAGTAAGAATGGAATGTTCAAATGCAAGTGCTTTACCTTCTGGAGTTGTGGTCTCTGCATTTGCATGACATCATAAGATACCCTGACACCCCTGACCGCCCCCACACACAAATCTTTTCCAATCACATAAATTAAAAGTCAGGCTTAACCATGTAAAGTTCTGTGAAGATGAAAAATTCCTATCGTATGTACACCATGAGAATGGTGTTTAGTGTAGTTTTTGTGCCTTAAAATTGTTTATGCTTTGAACCGGCTTTTTAGAGCCCATTCCCTTTGGTGGGATGCCTTGCTCAGCCTTGAGGCAGCAGGGGAGGAGCTTGGTTCTACCCCAACTTAGTATGCCAGCCTGTGTTGACTACCCAATGGAGACTTTACTCCCTATGAGGAGTGGATGGGGGTGTGGGGGGGAGTGGGAGAAGGAGAGGGAGGGGGAACTGTTGTTGGTATGTAAAATGAAAAAAAAATCTTTAAAAATTGTTTATGCTTTACCTGATATATTCTCCAAGCATACACACAAACTCCAGGTGATGATAGAAAATCTTGCTGTCTCCATTGAAGATTGTGTTCACAGATTGCCAGATATCTAAGCTTATAGAATTTAAAGCATTCTCAGAGTGACTTTTTATGTGACACAAAATAAACTCATTTAAACACACGTTATTTTGTCGTGACATGGTGGAAACTATGGAAAGCTACATAACAAATGATTGGTATTTTTCATAATTAAATATTATTCTTCAAGAAATTTACTTATACTTTTGATTATATCCTCATTCTTTTTAAAGCCATATTTGTAATACTAGAGTAATTGGGTCTTAACATGCTAGTATTTTATACCATATAAAAAGTATTGTGAGATTTATTGTAAAAAAATAATACTTTATATCACTCTAAGTACAATGTTTTTCATAATGTAATCTAAGAGTAATTCTAATTAATTTTCACTAATTCTAAATATGATAAGGAATAACTTTGCAGTTATAAAATGTTAGTCTAATTTATAATTAATCTTACATTTTATTTAGATATTTCTTCTTATAAGATTGGCAATGCATAGTTTCCTTGGTTTGTCTATTACTGTGTTTTTACTAAAAGTTTATTTGACTTTTAATATTACACATTTAAAATATTTATTTCATTTTAGTGTTTATTTTGTTATTTTTTAATTTTTTTACCTAAGTTCTATATTTACATAAATTTCCACCTCACACACTCCTCCTTCCTGTTCACTCCTGTCAGACCCCTACTCCATCTCAGCTTTACTCCCTCTTCTTCTCTAATTATTCTTCTCTCTCTCTCTCTCTCTCTCTCTCTCTCTCTCTCTCTCTC
>CABHPP010041329.1:5690-16400 GCA_902168425.1 Peromyscus attwateri | reverse complement strand
GGGGGGGGGGGGCACTTCCCATCCCCAGCCTCACTTTCCCCAGTATGTCTAGGGAGTCAACATTCAATTGTCAGTAAGCTCTCTGAGGGTTCTGTTTTCTTTAGTTTTGTTACGTTGTATTTATTGTGCGTGTGCGTGTGCGTGTGTGTTCCACAGTGTACAGGTGGAAGTAGAGACAACCTGTGGGAGTTCTCTCCTTCCACCATGATGTTCCAAGGATCAAAGTCAGGTTGTCAGGCTTGAGGCGTGACTCTGTGAGCCAGCTATCTTTCCCAGACTCATCTGGGTTTTTGTTTTGTTTTGTTTTTATTTTACGTGTATGAGTGTTTGCCTTGGATGCCTGTGAACCCCACGCATGCAGTGCCTGCAGAGGCCAGAGAAGTCCTGGAACTGGAGTTACAGATGGTTTAAAACCACCATGCAGGTGCTCCTAACCACTGAGCATCTCCCCAATCTGTTTTATTTTGTTTTGTTTTAAAATAGGGTCACTCTATTATGTAGCTCTGGCTGTCCTGGAACTATGTAGACAAGGTGGCTTTGAACTCCCAGGGATTCACCTGCCTCTGCCTCCCAAGTTCAGGTATTAAAGGTGTCTGCCACCACTCCCGGCCCTGCCTGTTCTCTGATAGTGTGTTCTTGGTGCTTGGAAGTTCCCTGGGACCCTGGAAATGTTTGGTAAACTTTCCTGCATGGATGACTGAGTGACAAAATGAATGAATGCATCCTGATCCCTTCAAAGAGTTTTGTGAGGGTTACATAAGATTGTGAGCAGAGAGACTCTGGATCTTTTCCCTGTCTTCTCCTTAATAGCAAGTTAACTGTAATTTCAGTCATTAATTCTTTTTGTCAATATTAGAGATTGAACTGAGGGCCTTACACTTGTTAGGCAGGGGCTCTACCACTGAGCCACACCCCAGCCCCTCACTGGGGGATTCTAGGCAGGGGCTCTACCACTGACCCATACCCCCAGCCCCTCACTGGGGGATTCTAGGCAGGGGCTCTACCACTGAGCCACACCCCAGCCCCTCACTGGGGGATTCTAGGCAGGGGCTCTACGTATCAACTGTCAGTCATTAACATGTATTAAACACCCAGGATGCCCAAGATACTGAGGTCAACCCCTGCACAACCATAAGTCATGAGCAAACTATGAAGTCTCTTCTCTTCTGGAGCTCATCCCAGTTGGGGGATAGACAATAAACAAACACATGTAACCAGGCATCAGAGGCAAGTGCTATGGTGGAAAGTTGTGAAGAGTGAAAGGATGGAAAACCCCTAGAGGTAGCACAGAACTATCCTGCCAGGTACTCAGATGGTCAGTGTCAGTCTAAGCAATTTAATTAGAGTCATAAAATAAAAATAAATAAAAATAAAATAAAAAGTGTGATGTGACATGCATACTTGTCATCCCAATACTTGGATATTGAAGGCTGGAGGAACAGGAGTTCAAGGTCGCTCAGCTACACAGAGAGTTGGGAGCCAACCTTGGCTACAGGAGTCTGCCCTCAAAAGAAACAAAATGAAGGAAAAAGAGGATTGGAATGTAGGTCAGTGATACAGTGCCTGCCTAGCATGTGTGAGGGCTTGAATTCAGCTTGCTCTCTCGCTCTCTCGCTCTCTCCCTCTCTCCGGCCCCTCCCCCATACACAACCACAAGTGTGGACAGACAGGTGTACTTAGAGTGGTCAAGAAGGGCTTCTAGGAGGAGGTGATGTTTGGGAGAGTAGTAGACTATAGACCAAATTAAGGATCTAGTGGCCTAGCGACAAGAAGGTTGGGGGAGGACCAGACCTGTCCCCTACATCACCTGCTCCTAGATTTAAAGATGACTAACAGCAAGAAAGGTAAGACTCCTGTCTAGACAGAGAGAGGCCCTGGTGTGTGACGTCGTGGGCCCTGTGGGTGGCCTCGTGCAGATGGGATGGAGGGGAAAGAAAGGTTCTGTCTTTTTCCACCTCTTCCTCCTCAGAGAACTTCCCAGACACTCTCAACTGTGCACAAGTGGAAATCTTTTCCCAGGACAAGTGTGAGAGGGCCTACCCGGGGAAGGTCAACGAAGGCATGGTCTGTGCCGGCAGCAGCAATGGAGCTGACACTTGCCAGGTGAGGAGTGGCCGTCCAGTTTGGGGTGGGTGGGGAGGACCCAAAAGAGTTAGTGCACGGAGAAGCTGTGCGATCCTGGCAGAGTTCAGAGACAGCTAGCTACTCCCAGAAGGCCACACAGCGGGGCTGGAGGGCTCAAGAGCCTTGCTGGTCACCGTCCTTTTCTTGTCAGTCTTTGTCTACACACTAAGCTGGAGAGAGGTGGCGGGGTATGGAGGACAATCCGAAACTAAGGATTAAGCAATGTTTCTCTCCCAATGGTGGGCCTCTGCACTGGTGTGGCTCCTGCCACTGGGTTCCCAAGGTTCTGTCATTGCATCCTTGGGGACCAACATTGCCTTTCCAGTTGGCCAGGGAGTGGGATTAGAAGCTTCCAAGCCCCACAGTGACCTCCCATCCTGCCTTCATGGGATTTGTTTCCCACAGACATAATATTCTCTTTCCTGTCAACTGGCTTTGACCCTTTCATGGAAATTCCACCCCCATCACTAGTGATTAGATCCCAAAGGCAGATCTTTCTTCTTCATTGACCAAGGATGCTGTTGTTCCCATCACTGAAAGTCCAGCTTGTCTTAGAGACCACAATCAGTTCCACAAAGATTCCCACCATGGCCCTTAGGGATTGGGTCTGTGCCTGAGGGAGATATTTTTTCCTCTGTCTCTGTGAGGACCCTGCTCTTTCTTCTGTGCTCCCCAACTAGAGATTTAGCTGAGTCCCCTTTGTTGAAAGCCTGGTGTCTTCTCGATAAGTTAGACTTTGGACACTTGACTCAGTTCCCTCATTGGTCAAGAATTTGACCATCATCCTTAGAATGCTTCTCTGCATTGGAAACTCCACTTTCTCCCTCTGGACCACCACATCTTATTCCCAATTGCTATAAGATACCAACCATTCCACCATGCTGAAGAATTAGTTATAGGGCCAAGAAATGTGGCTCTTGGGAGAGTGTTTGCCTACCACACACAAAACCCTGGGTTCCACCCCCAGCACTGCAGAAACTGGGTGCGGTGGTACATGCCTGCCATTCCAGTACTTGGGAGGTGGAGGCAGGAGAATCAGAAATTCAGGGTCAATCTCAGCTGCATAGGGGATTTGAGGCACCTGGGCTACAGGAGACTATATCTCAAAAATTAAATGTTGAGGGGTTCAATGCAAGATAGTTCAGCAGATAAAGGCACTTGATTCTCAAGCCCAACTACTTGCATTTGATCCCCCAGAACACTCTTAGTAGAAGGAGAGAACTGACTCCTGCAAGCTGACCTCTGGTCTCCATGTGCCACACTAGATAATAAAATATAATCCAAAATTTGAAATACTGGGTGCAGAAAGGAAAGAGATGTGGGCATTCTAAGGCAAATACAACTCTGCCCTTGTTCAGGGTGACTCAGGAGGTCCTCTGGTGTGCAACGGAATGCTCCAGGGCATCACATCCTGGGGCTCAGACCCCTGTGGGAAACCTGATAAACCTGGTGTCTACACCAACATCTGCCGCTACACTAACTGGATCACGAAGACCATGAACAACAGGGACTGATCCTGGTGATGGAGGTGTCAATAAACATCACCTTTGGCTGACTCCTTGACTGTATTTTGGCCTGTGTTCAGGGAGGAGGGATTGAGGAGGGAAAGGGCTACACCTTGCTAACAGACTTGGTGGCGAGGGACGAGGTCCCTGTGGCTTCTGTGCTCATCACACTGCCTGAGTGACTATACGAGGCCTTGAGGGATTTGGGCATGGTAGTGTGTGTCTGTCATCCAAGCACTCAGGAGGTTGAGGCTGGAGGATAAAGAGTTTAAGGCCAGCCTCAGCAACATAGTGAGTTCAGAGCCAGCCTGGGCATATGAGACCTTGCCTTAAAAAGGAGGAGGAAAAAGAGGAAGAGGAGGAAACAACTTTGGTTATTGAGAGAGTGGCTTCAAAGGATCAAAAATTTATAAGAATTTTCAAATATCCAGGGTTCTGGTCTATGAAAGAAAAAGGTGTTTTATTTTTTTTCCTTTCCCACTTCCTTGTGAGACAGGGTTTCATTATACAGGACAGGCTGGCCTCAGCCTCCTGAGTGCTGCAATAATGGAGAATACCATCACACTTAGATTCTCTATTATGTTTTTCATGCTTTAAAAGTTGTTGCTAGGGACTGAGCTCCAGGCTTTTCCCATGTCAGGCAAATGCTTTACCTTGAAATTATGTCTCCAGTCCTTCATTGGGGAGTCTAAACAGAGGCTCTGCCACAGTGCCCTAGCCCCTCTCTGTGGGATTTTAGGTAGCCCCACTGCTGAGATACATCCATGGCCCTTTTTAATGTTTAAAAACCTTATTTATCATTGTCTGCATGATATGTGTGTGTGCCGCGTACATATGGAGGCCAGAGGACCACTTCATGAAGTTGTTTCTCTCCTCCCCACTTTACATAGGTTCTAGGAATCAAATTCAGATGGTCAGGCTTGAGTGTCAAGCACTTCTACCTGATGAGCCATCTTGTCAACCCCACAGGATGCTTTTGAATACTTTGTACTTCTGGACAATCCTCACTAGGTTGTCCAGATTGACTGGAACCTTAAACTCTGTGGCCACTGCAGGCCTTAAATGTACAATCCTTCTGCTTCAGCCCCTCCACACCTGAAATATTAGGTCTTCAATACCAGGACTGGCTGTGTTTTTTTGTTCATTTGTTTGTTGAGAGGGTCTCACAAAGCCTAGATTGGTCTCAGTTTTGAGCGCGATATGTAACCAAGGATGGCCTTGAACTCCTGATTTTTCTGCTTCCACTTCCTAAATGATGGGATGCCACCATACCTGGCTATAAATTTCAGGTTTAATATGACATTTTAACATAATTTTAAAATATTTTTATTTTTATATGTATGGGTATTTTGCCTGCATATGTGTGTATTTATATGTATCACATGTATACAGTGGCCATGGTGGCCAGAAAGAGGGCACTGGATCCCTGGAACTGGAGTTACAGATGGTTGTGAGCTTCCATGTGGGTGCTGGGAACCAAATTTGGGTTCTTTGAGAGAGTAGTGCCTGCTCTTACCCACTGAGCTAGCTCTCCTACTGGGGGATGTCTTTCTGTATGCTGTGAATATGTGTTGCTCTGATTGGTTGATAAATAAAGCTGCATTGGCCTATGGCAAGGCAGCTTAGTGGCAGGCAGGAAATCTAAGCAGAGATACGGAGAGAGGAAAGGAGAGAAGAGAGATGCCAGCCACCGCGGAAGGAGCAGCAAGATGCCAGCAGACCAGTAATGCCACCGCCACATGGCAACTTACAGATTAATAGAAATGGGATGAGTTATAAAAGCTAGCTAGCAAGAAGCCTGCCATAGGCCCTGCAATTGGTAATTAGGATTAAGCCTCTGACTGATTTTTGTATAAGCGGCTGAGGGACTGTGGGGCCGGGTGAGACCCGAGGAACATGGGACCGCGGGGCTGGGTGGGACCAGAGAAAAATTTCAGCTACACTCTCCAGCCTCTCAATATAATATTTTTAACATTATACCTTAAGGTTATTCTCTGAGTACCTACGGGTACAATAGTACTGGCATGAATGTTATGGAGGTAACTAATGGCTTTATGATTGCATTTAAGGCCTGCTCCATAGGAGGAAGTGTGTGCCTAGAACTAGCCAACTAGTAAATCTAGCCAAGAACTCAGGAATTAGAAATAAATAGTATTCATCATTTTAAATATTTATTTTATTTTTATGTATGCGTATGTTTCTATGTGTATATGTGACACATGTATACAGCTGTCTGAGGAGGCTAGAAGAGGAAACCAGATTTCCTGGCGCTTGAGGTACACAGATGGTTGTGAGCCATTATGTAGTTTCTGAAAACAGAACTTGCATCCTCCACAAAAGCAGCAAATTCTCTGTCTCTCTCCATGTGTGTGTTTGTGTGTGTGTTTCTCTCTGTGTCTGTCGGTCTCTTAGTATGTCTGAGTGTTTGCCTGCATATATGTGTGTGCACCACATGCATGCCTGGTGCCTAAGGATGCCAAAAGGGCACACCAGATCCTCTGGAACTGGAGTTAAAGATGGTTCTGGTGAGCTGCCATGGAGGTGCTGGAATTTGAACTCAGGTCCTGTTGAGCATTAACTGTTCTTAATGACTCTCCAACCCCAAGAATTCATGAATTTTGTTTTGGGGGGTTTTGTTTGTTTGGGGTTAGGGTTTTGGGTTTTGTTTTAAATAAAGAGAATCATTGGTCCCTCTCATCTTTTCTCCTTCAGTCACGTTGCAGATTACTGAATGGCTAATAATTTCACTGTGCTTTGTTCAAGAGACAAATTCGAACCAGCCAGTGGCTGTTTGGGGTCATGTGGTATGAAACAGGTTGGGTTGTTTGAGGACTATTCTTCTATACAAGGTGTGTGGGTGTATCAGGAACCTTGCACAATTATGTTCCAACTCTGGTCCAGCTTGAAGGAGAACTTTGCCCCAGGATCCATCACTATTGTTGGCTTGGCTTGAGTCCTTATCTATCCCAGTATGAGGATGGGATTGGAGGACGCTGATGAATGCTTTCACCAGATGTAGGAGAAGAGGAGGCATCTCCCTCAAAGGAGTGAATGTCATTCTAAAATGAAAGAAATCAAATGAGAATCAGGAGGTCAGAAGCCACAAGGCATCAGAATCCTTGGGCTGAGTCAGGAGTTGTTGGAGTCGATGTGTGCAGGATATGTTCAGGACGTGCCCAGGTGAAAGGGTGACCGCCGCCTATCAGTTCTCGATGTGACTGTGAGCTGTTAGAGGAGTCACCAGCAGAGGTTCCGGGAAGAGAGGTGAGGACAAGGAGGGACATGCTGCTGAGTGTCTGGGTGGGACTTAGTGATGAGTACTGAGATTAACTCCAAAGGACACAGGATGCATATTTTTTTTTTTGTTTCCAGACAGGGTTTCTCTATGTAGCTCTAGCTCTCCTGGAACTCTCTCTGTAGACCAGGCTGGCCTTGAACTCAGAGTTCCTCCTGCCTCTGCCTCCTAAGTACTGGGATTAAAGGCATGTGTAAGGATGCGTATCTTAATAGGACCAGCAGTGTTCTCTCTCTCTCTCTCTCTCTCTCTCTCTCTCTCTCTCTCTCCCTCCCTTCCTCCCTCCCTCCTTCCTCCCCCTATCTCCTCCCCTCCCCTCTGTAGGTCAGAGCTCAACTTCAGTTCTCCTTCTGCAGGCACAGTCCACTGTTAGGATCTGTCACTGGCCTGGGGCTTGCTAAGTCGGCTAGGCTGGCCAGCAAGCAAAGCCCAGGCATCCGTTTGTGTCTCCTGCCCAGCCCTGGGTTCTGGTCTTCTGCTCCCGACTGAGCCGTCTTCCCAGCTCCCAGACTCTGACATTTCTTTCTCCTTAGGTATGTAGCTATTTATTTTCTTATCTGTGAAATGAGGGTGACAAGCCTCGATCCACTCCATATGAGAATGAGCAAGTGGGCTAGAGGGGCAACTCACTGGTTAAGAGCACTTGCTACTCTTCCAGGGGACCAGGGTTCAGTCCAGCAACCAAGTCGGGTGTCTCAAAACCACCTGTAACTCCAGCTACAGGCGACCTTACTCCCTCTTCCAGCCTCCACAGCTACTGCACTCGTGTGCACCTACCCACACACGAAGATATACACATATACACAGATAAAATCTTTTTAAAAATCAGCTACAAGGATCTCACACATGTCCTGTAGGTCGCCAAGAAATGGAACCCTCTTCTTTCTTTTTTTTAGAGATTTTTTTAAAATTTTATTTTATAATTTAATTTTACAAATCAGCCACAGATTCCCTTGTTCTCCCCCCTCCTGCCCTGCCCCCCCAACCCTCTTCTTTCACTGCATGCTGGGCTTAGCACCCCCTCTGTACCCACATTTCTCATGCATACCTTTAGGTAATCCTTCCAGTATGCTTTGCTCTCCCACTTTAGAGAAGGGCACCGTGAGACTCAGAAGAGTGAGGTCACTCACCTGAAGTCGCAGGGTAAGCAACAGGTTTGATTGACCTGCGAGGCCACGTTCTTTTCTGTCACACCCTGAGGCAGAATGGCTCAGCAGGACTGAGTGTGAGGGAGGTGGTTTTGTGGGTGCCAGATGGCTTGCAAAATATTATTTATTTAAGTACCTCCAGCTGATGTGGGCCGGCTGCTAAAGAAAACAACAGTGAACACCACACACACGTTGAGCTGCTCCCAGGGACCAGGGATTAGTCATAATCCAGCCTTACTAATGAAGACTGTGACAGTGTGACAGCCATGCACAGTAACATCTAGGGATTTCAAAATAAACAAGCCTTTCAAAAACCAGAGCTTTTCTCCTCACTCCCACGACCCCTTTGCAACACGTAGCCCAGCTAGACTCAAACTACCCATGCAGCCACAGTTGACCTTGAACTCTCGGTCCTCCTGCTTCCAACCTCCCCAGTTGCTGGGATTACAGTCATGAACCACCACACCTGGTTTATGCAGTGTTTCCATGGCTCCACGGGTACTTGATTTGGGAGTCCAAGTTGGGAAAGCTAACATGCCCCGAGGCCAGAGTCCCATGACGGGGTCTGCATTCTGGAGTCTGACTTGGGACTGGATGGGAATAAGTGTCCTGAGCCTTAGTAACTTAGTTTGAATAAAGCCATCATGGTCTTTATGTCAGGACGACGTGGCAGAAATTATCTTACCATTGGTCTGAAAGGAAGGATCAAAACTGTGTTGAGAAGCCATGTTCAGGGGAACAGGTTGTCATCCCAGCCACCAGGGAAACAGGCCGTGGCAGGAGGGTCAGACATTCCGCTATAGACTAAGTTCAAGTTCAGCCTGGAGGAGCAGAGTGAGACGGAGTCTCAAAATGTAGTTCAACAGTAGAGCACCTGCCTAGAATCCCTCATCAGAGGCTGGATGTGGCTCAGTGGTAGAGCTTTTGCCTAGACTCCCTCAGTGAGTGGCTGGGGCATGGCTCTCAGCTTCCTGCTCCAGTTGCCCTGGCTGCTACCAATCGTTATGGCTGCAACTCTCTGGAACCACAAGCCAAAACAAACTCTTACTTCTCTAAGTCACTTTGGTTGTGGTGTTTTATCACAAGAACAACAGTAACTGATAGAACCGCACATATTTTGCTACTTCACATCTGTTCATCTGCATGCACATGGGTTGTAGGTGGTGTACCCGTGCACATACTGAGGAGGCTAGAGAAGGATATTAGGTGCCTTCCTCTATCACTTTCTACTTCAGCACCTTGAGATGGGGTCTCTCAATGAACCGGAAGCTCGCCATTCAGTTAGGCTGGCTGACCAGCAATCTCTTCTAATTTGCCTGTCTCCACCCACCCCCAAAAATGGGGTTGCAGGCACACACAACATGTTTGGCTTTTTATGTGGGTGCTGGGGATTTGAACCCAGTTCCTCAAGCTTGCAGAGCAAGTACCCTATCCCACTGAGCAGTCTCCCCAGTCCTATCACAAATTATTTGATTATCATTTTTATACAAGTCTGTCAACACCTTGAAATAAAAGAGACTCTATCCAAGTGTGCATTTCTGTATCCTGGACATGTTGGCCAGCCTGGTATACAGTTGATGCTCAATACAAATCTTTCAAGTGTTTGGGGGACTGGGTCTGAAACAGAATATGGGATGAGGACTGTGAGGAAAGCAAGGACCAAAAAAAGGCTTGGATTTATTGACTCCTGTGGTTTGATGTGGGGCTCCAGAGAGGCATGCCAACACAGACCTGACATCCCAATACTTGGAAGACAGACAGGAGGATCACAAGTGCAAGACAAGCATGGGCTGTAGAGTGACAGCCCATTTCTGGAAAAGGAGGGAGGAGGGGAAAGAGTCTATAACTGGATTTGGCTTCATGTTGAGGGTCATATTTGAGATGGCCTTGTAATCAACACCAAGATATTAGAAAGGATGAATGTGGCTGTCAAGACTGAATAGCTGTAACCCAGAAGGATGCTTGGAACAGTCAGAAGAGGAAGACATGCCATCGCTGATGTGTTCACTGACTCAGAAATCATATTGGAAACCCAGAAGATCACTTCAGTTCATCCACAGTGTGTTGACCTGGCCCATCGCCACCTCTCTTCATGATCCTAATAAGGTTGCTATAGTCTCAGAATTGGCACCCAGAAGGGGGACCCAGGCAGGATGAAAACTGAGCCACCCTTTTTATTTTTGTGAAACGGTATCTATCTGGTGTGGTCCTTTGAGCCCACTTTCGTAACCAAAAACAACCTTGAACTTCCAGTCTTCTTGCCACCACTGCATGAGTGCTGAAATGACAAGCATGTGGCACCACATCTGCCTCCCGTTGTCTCTTTTTGAACATAAGAATCCACCAATGAGGGGCTGGGGTGAGGTCAGTGGTAGAGCCCCTGCCTAGAATCCCCCAGTGAGGGGCTGGGGTGTGGTCAGTGGTAGAGCCTCTGCCTAGAATCCCCCAGTGAGGGGCTGGGGTGTAGCTCAGTGGTAGAGCCCCTGCCTAGAATCCCCCAGTGAGGATTGGGGGTGTGGCTCAGTGGTAGAGCCCCTGCCTAGAATCCCCCAGTGAGGGGCTGGGGTGTGGCTCAGTGGTAGAACCCCTTGCCTAGAATCCCCCAGTGAGGGGCTGGGGTGTGGCTCAGTGCTAGAGC
>CABHPP010041325.1:0-12704 GCA_902168425.1 Peromyscus attwateri | reverse complement strand
GGTCAAGGGAACAAAGAGTGACAAAGGTTCCAAAAAACAGAGGGTGGACTCAATATCGTCCAATGCTGCACATTTGACGATATCAAAGAGGTTAACATTTTCAAGTAACTGCTACATGCCATGTACTATACTAAGCACTTTTAGAAAACTCAGTGGATCCTCACAATAATCTCACGGGGTGGGCACAATTAGCACCCCTACTTTCCCAATACAAATCTACCAGTCCACATGCCATGACTTATGGGAGGTGTAGCCAAGCAGTCTTCTCCAAGTTCGTATCCACAGCCTCCACTCTGTATTGCCTCCCTCAGTAATAACTACTGCTTTAAAAGCCAGGCGGTGGTGGCACACGCCTTTAATCCCAGCACTCGGGAGGCAGAGGCAGGCTGATCTTTGTGAGTTCAAGGCCAGCCTGGTCTACAGAGCAAGATCCAGGAAAGGCACAAAGCTAAACAGAGAAACCCTGTCTCCAAAAAACCAAAAAAATAAAAAAAAATAAAAGATGTATTTTTGTATTTAATGTGCATGTGTGTCCTGACTGCTGTATGCACCATGTGTGTTCCAGGTGCCAGTGGAGGCCAGTAGAGGTGACTGGATCCCTTGGAATGAAGTTACAGACAGTTGTGAGCTGCCATGTTGTTGATAGGAACTGAACCTGGGTCCTCGGCAAGAACATCAAGTATTTGTTCTTAACCACTGAGCCATTTCTCTAGACCCTCTGTTTAGCACTTTTCAAGCATTCAATATAGACTGGTTACCATTCTAAATAAAAACTCATGACAACCACACTAAGTCAGTACCATTTTTATTCCCATTATGCAGGTGGGAAACCTGAATCATGGAGCCATTGCTCAGGATCACACAGTGAGTAGAACCATGAGGCAGAGTGGATTCATCCATGAAGAAATTAAGGAATTGTCAATGAGTGAGTGGGTAAAGATCTATTCAAGCCGGGCGTTGGTGGCGCACGCCTTTAAGCTCAACACTCGGGAGGCAGAGGCAGGTGGATCTCTGTGAGTTCGAGGCCAGCCTGGGCTACCAAGTGAGCTCCAGAAAGGCGCAAAGCTACACAGAGAAACCCTGTCTCGAAAAACCAAAAAAAAAAAAAAAAGATCTATTCAAAACCTAATCCATTCAGGAATTGTTATCAAAATGAAAGGCAGAAATTTAAAGTCAATGGAAATTCAAGATTTATAAAACAGCAGTATGAGAGATACATGGTTGAATTTTACTTTCTGGTCCTTTATGTTTGTGTGAGGCTGTGAAACTAGTTCTTTCCAATGACTCATAAGAAGACAAGTCATAAGTCACTTCTAGGCCAGTTGATTGCCAGTGGGAGACCCGGCTTTCCCCCACCTCAGAACTCTGCAGCAATGAAAATGGCAGCTACTCCACCAACATGAGTCCAGAGCAAGGGGGCATGGACTAAGCCCTTGCTGACCCTCAGCAGAGTATGACATGAGTGAACAGACATCACTACAGTGGCTATGCTGGCTGATATAAAGCTTTAAGAAATACCTAGTTGCGCCTTTAATCCCAACACTTGGGAAGCAGAGCCAGGTGAATCTCTGTGAGTTCAAGGCCAGCCTGGTCTACAGAGCGAGATCCAGGACAGGCACCAAAACTACACAGAGAAACCCTGTCTCGAAAAAACCATAGATAGATAGATAGATACCTGGTTGGTAATTTTAAGAACCCAATAGGAAAGGGGCCTGTTTAACATCACAGGGGAAACATAGAAGGCAAGGTGTCAAGTCTCTGTTATTCCATTCAGCTTGTTCACCCTACACCTCTGTCAGGTCCAGCCCAACCTGACAAACAGTACTGAATAGGGGAGTGAGGACTGAGAAAAAAGATAGACATAAAAGAAAAGACAGACACAGAATAGGTTCAGGCGGGCTCTCAGTCAACACCGCAGCAGCACTGTTCTCACAGCTTTTTCATACCCAAAGCAAGGGGGGCAAAAGACCTCCCCATCTCAAAGACACCATGGTTCAAGGAACAAGCAAGCATAAACACATCCTTAATTCTCAAGACATCTGGTAACCACACCTTTGGCCAAACATCCTGTTATCCAACCTTAAGGAGCAAAGACAAAGCCAGAACTCCCTGACCTTGAGTCAAGATGGAATCAAGCCACAAACTGCAGTCACTGTGGGCTCCGACACACCTCTCCGAGCATTTCAGACAGCTTACAATTCACTGTTTCTTCTATCAGGGAAGGTGATAGGGGGAATGCTTGTGTGGAGTGTGTGTGTTTATGTACACGCACACGTGTGTGTGTGTGTGTGTGTGTGTGTGTGTGTGCACCCACATGCATGTATGAATAGTCCAGCAGAGAACATCAGCTCAGCATCCTGCTCTGTCTCTCCCACCTTACTCCATGGTGATAAGTTTTGACAGAAAGCATTCAATTTCTTTGACAGTGGTTAAGAACAAATACTTGATGTTCTTGCCGAGGACCCAGGTTCAATTCCTATCAACAACATGGCAGCTCACAACTGTCTGTAACTTCATTCCAAGGGATGAACCTGGAGTTTGCCCTTTTGGCTAAGCTGGCTAGCCAGAGCTCACAGGGCTCATCTGTCTCTGTCCCCTAGCCATTCCTGGCTTTTGCATGGATGCTGGGGAAACAAAGTCGGATCCTCACGCTTACACAGCAAGCGCTCTTAGCCACTGAGTCATCTCCCCAGCCGCTCGTTGCCCCTCTTTTAACCTGCAACATATTCTGTTTCTAGAAATTAATGCAAATGAGTAGAATTGAGCTGATCATTGCCTAACCTTTACAGTCTCTATTGCGATGCACTCAGAACACAGTCATCTCAGGATGCACAGGAAGCGGTGCGGGAGGGAAACCTTGCTCTATTATTTATAGAATCAGGGCTAATTGAATTAAGTTTTGACAGAAAGCATTCAATTTCTTTGACAGTTGCCACCCTCTTCTCCTACACCCTAGATCTCCTGGTAGTAACTGATTCCACTCCATCTTCCCCCTTGATATATGAGGGCTATAAAATAAGGAGTGAGCAAGTCACCTTCAAAGAGGTCTTCTGTCGTTGCAATAACTAGAAGTAATTTATGGGCCCCCAGAATCGTGGGTTTTCTCTCTCTGACTCGGCAAGCGGAAGACATCACAATCCAGATGCTGGCAGTCAATCAGAAGGTCAAAGTAACTCGGAAAGAGATCAGTCTTCTAGAACCTACAATGAGGAAGCATCAGTGCCCATGCTCAGAGAGGCAGTCCGCAAAGACTTTATACTGCATGTTTGGGGATTTAACACTTCTTTAAGGTGTCCTGGGGATAGCCTCCCTACACCCATCCTGAAACTGTCCAGGTCTCGCCCATCTTTTAAGGCCCAGCCCAATTTGTGCATTTTTTAGGAATTCCTCCCTGATTAGCCAAGTCTGCGGTTTATATTACATATTCCAATGTTACAATTCTCTTGATTCTTATATTCTCTTGATATATCTTTGTTCACATCTAGACTCTTATAGATAAAAAATTATCGTAGAAATAGATTTCATCTCATGTACCAAATCTCAATTAGTTGTGGTTTCTCAAATTTTTCAAAGCTAGATTTTCATAAACGGGATTTTTTTTAATGTTTTATTTCCTTGGTTTTTCTTATCACATTTATTTACTTATTTACTTATTTATTTATTTATTTTGAATATGTGTGGAAATCTGCTCATGCCATGGCATGGATGCAGAGGTCACAGGAGTCAATCTCTCCTTCTTGGGGATTAAACTCTGGTCATCTGATTTGATGGCAAGTGCTTTTACCATATGAGCCATCTTACCAGTCCAGAAGAGATGGATTTTTGCCAAATCAGCCCTCTACTGTTGTCAAATCTTAAAATGTTAATACCTTAGTAATTCCTTGTAGCTGTGACATTGCTAATGATCTTGAAAGTGTTTGAATCCTCACGTTGATGTTGATGAATTTCAAAGTTTTTGAAGACTTCATGACCTTCACAAGGTGAAATAATTGCATTGTAAAGATTATAAACTACAGCTGAGTGGTGGTGGCACATGCCTTTAATCCTAGCACTCGGGAGGCAGAAGCAGGCGGACCTCTATGAGTTCGAGGCCAACCTGGGCTACAGACTGAGTTCCAGGAAAAGCGCAAAGCTACACAGAGAAACCCTGTCTCGAAAAACCAAAAAAAAAAAAAAAAAGAAAAAAAAAGAATACAAACTACTTGCTTAGGGCTGCCTAATAGTGTCAGGACCAGAAAAGGGAGCACCCTGTATGAGATACTTTGCTCATTTCTGTGGCCAAACACCTGGCAAGAAGCAATTTAAGGGAGAAAGGATGTATTTTGACTCAAAGTCTGAGCGCACATAGGCCATCACGACAAGGAAGACATAGCAGCAGCAGGTTCCATGGTGGCACAAGCCCATGGCAGCCTACCTCTACCTCAGTTGAGCAAAAAGCAGAGAGAGGCTAGTCCCAACGCAGGAGTTGGCTAGAACCCTCAAGTCCTTGGCTATAACCCCAGAAACCTTCCTCTAGCTAAACCTCACCTTCTGAAGGCTCTGTCTGCAACCTCCCAGAACAGTACCACCAGCTAGAGCTAATTACTCCAACACACGAGCCTATAGGGATCATTTTACACTCAAATCATAAAAGTCTGACACTGACCCCCATAAGCTCATGGCTATCCCCCAATGAGAATAGCGTCCAGTTCAACTTCGAATTCCCCCATAGTCTTACAGTTTCAACATTTTTTAAAAGTCCAAGTCTAAAGTCGAGACTCAAAAGGAAACCCTCAACTATAGAGTCCTGTAACATCAAAACACAAGACACACAGCTGATAGACAATAGCAGGGGGTACACAATCCCAGCTAGGAAGGAAAAACAGGAAGAGAACCAGGGAAAATGAGAACAAAGTAAAACCAACACCCAATTTTATAGGCCAAACGCCGATTCTGTAGTTCAACGGCCAGTCTTTGGGGCTCACGGTGGTATCATCTAGGCTCCGAGGGGCTTGGCTGCCTCTGGCACACATAACCCGTTTGGAACCAACTTCCCTTGGTGTTTGCAGCTTTCTTTGGCAGCTGCTCCACGGTCCTGGCCTCTCCAGCATGGCCACTGCAGCTTAGGCTTTGCCTTCAAAGCTTCCAGCACTGCCTTCTCAGGAACTTCCCACAGGGAATCAGCCTGCTGCATGTGGCCTGGCCTCAGCGGCTTCCTGGAGCCTTGGTGCAAGCTTCCATGACATCCCCACTCTGGTTTTGTTTTGTTTTTTAATTGAAAATAGATTTTTTTTGAGCCGGGCGGTGGTGGCGCACACCTTTAATCCCAGCACTCGGGAGACAGAGCCAGGCAGATCTCTGTGAGTTCTAGGCCAGCCTGGGCTACCAAGTGAGTTCCAGGAAAGGCGCAAAGCTATACAGAGAAACCCTGTCTTGAAAAACCAAAAAAAAAAAAAAGAAAGAAAATAGATTTTTTTTTCTTTCAATGATTCTGATTAAGGTTTCTCCTCCCACAACTTGTCCTCCCCACCTCCCCACCCATCCAAATCTACATCCTTTCTTCTCTCTTATTAGAATGCAAACAGACATCTAAAGAAATAATAATAATAATAATATAAGCTAAAATAAAACCAAATAAACCAGAATAGGATAAAAACAAACAGGGGAAAAATAGAAAAGGCACAAGAAATAAATATGTAGACAGACACACATTCCCACACAGAAATCCCATAGAAACAAAATTGGAAACTATAATATATAAACAAAAGACCTGTAAGGGGGGAAGAAAACTCCAAAAGGTTCCATTAAGTTCATCTTACGTTGGCCATCGACTGCTGTGCATTGGGCCTACCCTTAAGTGTGGTTTGTATACCCAGTCAGACACCATTGGAGAAAACTATTCCTTTGTGAGTGGTTGTCAATTGGAGATAGTGTCTGTGTTAATAGGCTTGCACCTACTTCCCCTCTCAGCATTGGGACCCCATCTGGCTTAGACCTGTGCAGGCCGTGTGCATGCTGCCATAGTCTTTGTGAGTTCCTATGTGCATCGGTCCTGTTGTATCTAGAAGGCCTTGTTTCCTTGGTGTCTCCATCCCCAGTGGCTCTTACAATGTCTCCTCTTCCGAATAGTTCCTAGAGCCTTAGGGGAGGGCTTTGACGGAGACATCCCACTTAAGACTGCCACTCTTGTGTTTTGCATGCTTGCAAAAGCAGCACCACGTGGATACTTCCAGGTTCTGCTAAGTGCTTGAGATGTCTCCAAATCTGCTTTCTCCACAGCTGAAGCAGGCTCTGTGTGTAACTAAACCTTCAAGACATTTATCTTTGAGGAATGCTGCAGATGCAAACTATAGTGCTAACATTTCTCAAAGCACTGCCCACCACCCCCCATGGAATATCAGAATATTAAGAAATCTACTCCATGTGTCAAAAGACATTCATTTTAATGAACTCAGCTTCAAAATCTTAGTCAGCTTTCATGGTATTCTAAAATCATGCATCATTTCATTCTCTGACATGGAATGAGTGTTCAAATGAGCTGAGCAGAAGACATCAGTTTTATAACAGAGAAGAACTGAAGAAAACAGGAACGGAGAATGAAGAGTGGACTGGTTGTCTCTAAGCTACTTTCCTTGTAATGTAGAGACGGAAACAGAACAATGGGGAAACAAATGGTGTGTTAGCATCAGGCTACTTCAAGGGTTTCTTTGGTTTCTTTTGTTTGTTTGATTTTTTTTTCTTAAGGAATAAAAACAAAATGGAGGGAGCTTCTTTCTCAGGCTGACTGAACCTGGGCTGAGTGCTCAGAACGATCAAATAAACAGCTCATTTAGGATTGGTATTGTAGAACTTTAGCGAGTGACAGCACTTGGGTTCAGTCCATTGGACCTAGGCAGGAGCTGAGTCCAAAGCAATTCGTGTGTCTAAATACAGGAATTTATTGAACGTAAGTTTAGGAAATGTGAATAGACTTCCCTATAGACTTCTCATAGCTTTTATTATACTAAGAAACTTACTAACTTGTTGTAAAGGGCCCTAGAAGAGAAATAATGACACCTCATTGACTCCAAACCATCTTCATCAAAAAGCATTTGCGCTCTTCAGAGTGGTTTTTTAAATGCCTGTCATTCATTTATATTTGTTTGGTTTTGTCACTGTATAAAATAACAGTTTTCGTTACAACCTTTTTTGCACTGAAGACAGGGTCTCCTGAATACCAGACAAGTTCTCTGCCACTGACCAGCCACAGCCCTTCTTCATACTTTGTTCTGAGACAGAGTCAGGCTAAGTTGCGCTAGCTCCCCCTAAATTTTCTCTGTAGCCAAGGTAGGCCTTAAAGCTGCAATCCTTATCTTCCCAAGTAGTTGGGCTTAAGGTTTCAGCTACCGGACCCAGTATTTTTGATGTATATGTAATTTGTACTTGGCTCACTTTTCCCCTCACTGCTGTTCATCTTCCTCCCCAGAAACAGCCCACCTTCTACTTTGATGCAACTTATTAATTTAATTTTTTTAAGGTTTCCCACCAATGAGAAAAAAATGTAGCATTTAGCTTTTAGAGTCTTGCTTATTTCTTTTAGCATGCTGATCTCCAGTTCTATCCATTTCCCTATAAATGACATAACTTCATTCTTCATTATAGTTGAATAAAACTCCATGGTGTGTGTGTGTGTGTGTGTGTGTGTGTGTGTGTGTCAAATTTCTTTTCATCCGTTGATAGTGTCCTTTGTTTTTATCTCAAGTTCCTAGCAGTGTTCAAGTTCTGGTTCCAGTAAAATTGCTTCTGTGGCCATACAGGAGTCCTTAAATCCCAGCCTCATCCTCTCATATGATTCTAATAAGGCCTCGCCAGGGTTGTCATGAGGATTGAGTGAGACAAATCAGTGCTCCTAGCTCATAGCAAACACGTAATAAAGGTTAGCTGATGTTGTTGCCAGAGAGGAAGAAAGCCAGAGTAAAATCTAAAATCAAAACAAATGTGATCAGTTGGCCTCCCTGGGAAGCACATTCTGAGATGGAGTGTAGTAGAATGCAGGAGGGTTGTGAAGGAATCGTATGGTCAACACCAGTGGGAGGAAGGGAATCAAAAAGAAGTGTCTCTGTGCTGTAGCTCAGTGACCGCCAACCTCCAGAACTGCCTGGAGCTCAAATGCCCCCTTCAGGACACCCCCATCTGGGTGTAGAATCTAGGTTCTTAACAATTCACGTGGGCCAGGGAAAGCTGGTCTTGGGAGGGACTTGCCTCAGATAAAGCAACTCTCTGTGATCCAAGGAGCTTTTCAAAGGACTACCAACACTTCTAGCAGCCAGAACATGACCCTCATTCAAGGCAAGCTGAGTAGCACACACAGTGTCCTCCAGACAACATCTACCATGGCAATAAATACATAAATAAATAGTCAAAAAGTGAAACAAAGCAAAACCTTCCTGTGACCCTCTGGGAAGAAACAGGGAAGTCTGCAGACATCGACCAAATCTAGTCATTTATCCATTCATCACTTTTTAATGCCTGCCATATGTCAAGCCCTGAGGTGTGGAGCTTATGAAGCAGGTCCCGAGTCTATAGCAATCACAATAATAATGTTTTCTCTTTACTGTTTCTAAGGGATGAAAATAAAGATAGGAAAACAGAGGAGAGATATCACATCACTTGAAGCCAGGATATATTCTCGGGTGATCTGTCACTTGTCAACCCAGTATGAAAAGGTGTTAATTTGAATGAAGAAAGGGGCAAAGCATTTTCTTCCCATAGCAATACATCAAGCTGTTCTCCTGGTGACCTAGCAGGCTTGGCAAACTGTGTACACTGCACAAAATTGAATTCCCAGGTTTGGGGAAGCCTAGGCAGGCCCATGGTACATGAGGATTTATTGCTTTACTCACTTAAAATGCCTCCCACTAAATTTGTTGCGCCCTTCTCCCCCCGCCTGTGGCCCCAAGTTAAGCACAGCCGGGGCAGAGCAGAGGTTAACAACACAGCAAATAAAACAAAAGCAGCCCCAAGAAGACAGGCCCCTGCTTCGTGGCAGCAACAGAGCCGAGTTCTTCCCACCCTTCAAATGCTCAGCTGTGATCCTCTCTCCCTATTAGTACCTTCAGACCTTAGTACCTGCCCCACACTGTAAGTCTGTTCTGTCTGCTCCATCTTGTCACAGAATGTGTTGTCCCACAGCCCCTCAAGCACTGTTCTTTAGCTTAATGCCCACTTTGCCATTGACTTCGTCATTATATGCTGATGAGGTTCAGGACATGATAATCCATAATCACTGTGAAGGCCTAGACTGTATCTCCTTGACGTGTGCCTCTTTAACATAGGATTATTTTGAACTGGTTATTTTCATTTTTTTTTTTTTGGTTTTTCGAGACAGGGTTTCTCTGTGTAGCTTTGCGCCTTTCCTGGAACTCGCTTTGGAGACCAGGCTGGCCTCGAACTCACAGAGATCCGCCTGCCTCTGCCTCCCGAGTGCTGGGATTAAAGGCGTGCGCCACCACCGCCCGGCTTGAACTGGTTATTTTTAAAGGAGAAGCAGGCACAGGAGAATCCTTGAAAACAGGAGGAGGGTCTAGCCTTCTGTAATGATGGGAAATGCCTGTGGCCTGTCGTGGTATCTCGCCCCTTGAGACTTCCCTGAACAGGGTTACATGCTGATGTGCACCTCAGCTTTCCCTAGCTTCAGCGACCTCCGGCCAACCACAGCACGAAAACTGTTCCACAGAAAATTCCAGAAACAATTCCCGAGTTTTCAGTTATTCACTGCCCAGAGAAGTGTGAGGAAATCTCCCTCCTTCGTCATCCCAGGCTGTACGTGAATCACATCTTCATCCGGTGTATCCCCACTTTACCATGATACCCACTTGTGTGTGACTTCACCAGAACTCTCTTCCTAGTCAGCCCCAGACAAAGAGGGTCACAACGGACAAAGGCAAGAGACCCACCCAACTCAGGCTCAGTTAATCACTGAGTTTATTGCGGGCTACTTACAGGAGCATGGGTGAATAATGACTTACAGGATCAAGACAAGCCATGGACAGCCACACCACCCAAGAGCGTAGCAATTGTAAACCACTTATACACCCCTGAGCAGGGGGCAGGGCCTTATGAGCCTCATTCCTTCCTCCTGCTGTGAGAGAATGTTCACGGGCTCAATCTTGGGAGGACCAAGTGGGGTGATCACATATAGCTGTCATGTCAGTTTTCGGATGGCTGTTATAGTACCACAGTGCTTATGTAGAAGTAACCCTTCTTTTACTTAGTCTGGAAGATGCCCGCAAAGTGTTTCTTATCAACAAAAATGTACAAGTTCTCAACAGAACTAGGCATGGCAGCTCATGCTTGTAGTTTCTGCACTTGGGAGGTGGGAGCTGGTGGATAGACCTAAGTTCAAGACCAATCTGAGCTACATAGTGAATTCCAGGCCAGCATGGGTTATATGAGACCCACATAGACAGACAGATTCTCAGGCCAGTAAGATGGCTCACTGGATAAAGGCACTTGCCACCAAGTCTGAGCTGAATTCAATCCCCCAGCCCCACATAGTGGAAGAAAAGAACCAAGTCCCACAAGTTGTCTTCTAACCTCCACATGTACACCATGGCATGCACACACATGTGTACACACACTCACACACAAACACACAAATAAATGTAATAATTTCTCTTTAATTCTCAACTAAATAAATAAAAATCATATCCTAATGTTAAGACCTATGATAAGAACAAAATTGTTTTGAAAATGAGAAGAAAGAATTAAAAGTCTGTGCTAGTTTTGCTGTTATAGCTTGGTCTCCAAAGTTACAGCATAGTGAGTGCTTACTTGATGTGAAAAAGACACTGAATTTGTGGGTTGAAGATAGAAGTAGAAAATCTATGCTAATTAATGTAACATATTGTGTCCAAAACCACTGACACCATGTGAAGACTTCAGCAAGTCCTCTGTAACAAGTAACACCAATTACTAGTCAATTTTTTTATATTTTATTAATATTGTTCTATTTATTATTTGTTGTTGTTGCTAAGTCCTTATGATATGCCTACTCTGAGTTAAACTTTATCAAAGTATATTTGTGTGAGAAACATATTTGTGGTGGTTTGAATTAGAATGGCCCCCATAGGCTCATATATTTGAATGCTTAGTTACCATGTAGTGGAACTATTTGAAAGAATTATAAGGATTAGGAGGTATGGCCTTGGAGTAGGTGTGGCCTTGTTGCAAGAGTATGTCACTAGGAGTGGGCTTTGAGGTTTCAAAAGCCCATGTTTCAGGATGTAGCTCTCAGCTACTTCTCCTGCACCATGTCCTCCTGAGTATCACCATGTTCCCTGCCATGATGATAATGGAGTAAACTTCTAAAACTATAAGCAAGCCCCCAATTAAATGTTTCTCTTATAAGAGTTGCCTTGGTCATGGTGTCTCTTCACAGCAATAAAGCAGTGACTAAGATAATATCGTATATAGGGTTTATACTTTCAAGTATCTACTTGTATTCTAGCAACATATCCCCTGAGATTAAAAGGGAAACTACTGAACCTCCCATGTATAAAGAAGATATGCATGTCACAAGATTTCTATTGTTCCCTTGTTGATTTCTTTTGTTACAGAGAATCCCAGCTAAGGACCAGAGAGGGGAAAGAGAATACTGTCTTTCCTTCTTGTGGAGTCAGTGAGATCCCTTGCAGCTAATATTTTGTATATTACCTATTCTATTTCACAACTGGCCAAGAAGCAGGCATCAAAGAAACGATCACCCTATTACAGAGACGAAGCCTTCAAGATGCAGAAAGGTGAGTCAGCCTGCTCTGTCACAAACAAAGCCAGGTCCTCTGAGCCACACAGGAGACTAAATCATGCATCACTGTCTCTCAGTCACAAGAAGCAGACATTGGCAGCAGACCTGACATTTGGTAGAATAATCTATTGAAGTCACTGAATTGGGGGCAATTACTGGAGAACAGAGTGAAGACACTAGGCCTCCTTAGCGAGGCTCACATCCATATTTCTGTGCAAGTGCATTATCCAGTTTCAGCATACCTACGAAGCGAAAGGTGTCTTTTTCCCTCTTGGAATTCCCATAGCATTAAAGAAATGAATTAAAATTTTAGAATTAAAAAAATTTGTTTTTTAGCCTTACTGTCCCAAGTGAATTTGAGAAATTATGGCATTCCAAACCTTGTCAGTTAACATTCCCATTTTAAGTTTTTCCTAGGCAGCCTTTTAAGAACGAATGCTTAGCAAGTTTTCATTACGCACCTATTTGTCTTGGCATTTCCTGAGCACCCACAGAGACCCAAGCACTGTGCTAAATGCTGAGGACAGTACTAAGGTGATGGAGCAGGCTCGCACCCTTGGGGAGTCAGACAGTCTGACAGGACACTGGTCATTAAACAGGAGCATACACTTCAGGATTTACAATCATTGCTCTTTGTGACTCTGCTGGTGGGAGTCTAAAATAGTACATCCTTTTGGAGGGCGAGTTACAGCAGCTATCAAAATTGTAAATGCATGTAACATCAGATCCAAGAGACATAAAAGTTAAAATAAAAGTCAAAGTAAACCAAAGATACTAAAACAAGGGTACAAAGTTTTAAATGTTATAGATATGAAAATAGTCATGGCAACACTGTTACGAACATAAAAGTGGATGAGGAGGAGAAGAGGAAGAAGGAGAAGGAGGAGGGTGGAAGGGAGGGAGGGAGGGAGGGAGGGAGGGAGGGAGGGAGGGAGGGAGG
>CABHPP010041309.1:0-42077 GCA_902168425.1 Peromyscus attwateri | reverse complement strand
CATTTGTGGCCTCTTGATTTGTGCTGTGGCACATTGGCAAGAGAAAGATACCGTTCTTCTAAATCTGCTACATAGTTTAGAAAAGACATTTAAAATATACAAATGATTGAATTGTCATATCCCATCATTTAATATGTAGATTTGGATTAAAGATAATTAAGCATAAATGGAATAATTTTGATCAGAAGGGAGCAGGGTTTTTTGGGTTTTGTTTTTTTTGTTGTTGTTGTTTCCTTTTTAATTAATCTAATTATGAGATGCTAACCAGCTGGGCCTTAAAGTGTTAAAAAATAAAATGGGGAAACTGCTGGACCATTTTGAAAATTTGACAGTGTGGAAGAGGGTGTGTAGTGCTTTCAAAAGCTTTTTATTCACTGTTAAAATGGGTTGGCCTCTCGTGCTGAAAATGGCCTGTTTCTTTGGGCCAATTGTGTGTAGATGAAGGGACTTTTCACGCTAATTTAACAAAAAGACTTTCCATTTGAATATGTAAGGATAATTAGTCTTCTGTCTCAGAAGAGCCATCATTTTATTATTTTTTAAAGTAATGTTGTTGCTGTATTAGTAATGGTTCTAAGCAGAGAAATGCCTGAAGTACTGAGGGAGGGCTTCCATGTGAATTTTATGGTGATATAAATCCAGCTTTTGTGTGAGAGGAATTGGAAACATTACATTTGACTCTGAATTATCTTTACAGTTTAGATTAGTAGAAATTACTTCAATGATAGGAAGGAAGGGTTGCATTGTCCTGGGTCTGAAGAGAATTAGAACTGGTTTTTGTTGTTGTTTTCTCTGAAAATGAAAGCAGTTATTTGGAGCTTCACTTGTTGGGTGATTCATTTTACTCCTGTTTCCTAAGTTGTGGCTGAAGACTAGAGAGAGAAAATACTCTGCTTTCCATGTTTTGCCTCCAGCTTGTTTTTGTGGACTGTAAACATATGAATGGCAGGTTTATTCCCGTGCAGAGAGGAACCAGAGCAGTGCCCGATCTCCTGGGCAGAAAGGAGAATGGTCCTTAAACACATTAGCAGAATGCCATCAGAGTCACTGGCATGGTTTTAGAAGTACTCTTTCCCAGAAACGGTGGAGGGGTGAGATGAACAAGACCCGGTTTCAGGAATGGTAAGCATGATGGCTCTGCTGAGTTTTTGAAGCTCAGCTGCCATTTTGGGTCTAAGTTCCTGTAGAGCCAATTCTTATTCTCACCGAAGCATGATGATTCAGAGCAAATGAAAATGAGTAGCACATCCAGTGTACCGATGAATAGTATTTAACTGTGTCTTATTTAAGATTTTCTGCTTGTAGTATAAATTGTTGGGTTAAAAACTCTAAAGATGTGGTCGGTGCTACAAGGAGCAAACCCCAGCCGTATTAGAACTCGAATGTTGTGGTTTTATGTTTTAAAATGACACGGTGTATGCAGAGGAAGTGCCTTGCTGGAGAGAGTAAACATAATCCTTAAGCCGCAACCCCCATTTCTTTTTTCCTTATGCTACTTGTGGCTTGTAGCTGTTAAGTCATTATTCTCAGCACTACTCTCTCAGAAAGAGATGTCTTGGGTTCACCACTGAACATCACAGCATTTGATAATATTTATCAGAAGTTTCTCTGGCCTTCCATCTGGGCTGCACAAAGCATTGGCATCTTTGATAGATAGTACAAATGGAATGCTGCTGTTCAGCTCTGAGGAGCCTTTTGCTGTTTACTGTCACTGCTAGGAGAGTCCTTGAAAAAGAAACTTCTGAAAATTGAAGCAGAGACTTCTCCAACTCTTGGACTTTACCAGACTGAAACGTGAGCCGCTCAGGGCTTACAGAGCAGGCTGAACAGTAACATGACTGAAAAGTTGAGGGAAATTTATCTTTACTAAGGGTCTAATTTGTTCTGGTTAAGTGACATGGGTGACTATAGAACGTACTTGGTCCGTCTCCACCAGTAAGGTTTTAAACACATCATCTCAGCTTGGTTATGTGTGTGTGTGTGTGCAGCATTCAGAACAAGTACTTGACAACAGAAGTATCCCGAGTATTTTCATTGAAAGCCCTTATTTGGAGACTAATAATCGTCCCTTTGTTAATTTTTAGTCATCATTTAGATATTAGACTAAGTGGGATTTGCTGTTTTAAGACGGGGTCTTTGAGCATTGGCTGGAGAGGTAACACCATATGCTAATTGTTTCCCGGTATAGTATAGTTCCTGGATTTATCCTAATCCCCCTTGTCTCTCTCACCTACTTCTTACGATTAAGACCACAGAGTGGCTGGAGTGAATTGAAGTCACTTGGCCTAAAGAAGGATTTAACCCATGAGAGTTAAATATGCTTTTCCTTCCTTTATGTATTTCTCCAGCAGTCATTCATTATATCTTGATGTACATGCTTAGAGAATCTATGAATTTCAACCTGCCATTCACCCAGAACAGCCATCCTCTTAGTTCCTGTGGAAATACTCAGTATCAGGCGATTGTAGTGACTAATAACCTTGGGTTGTATGTAGGATAAAATTCTTTAATTTCCTTTACTGATAATCTGGGAATGAATGGTAATTTTTGTTTCTGGTAGTTCTATAGCAGTGGTTTTCTAATTAGAACCTTGCTAATGCTTCTAACCTTTAATACAATTCCTCAAGTTGTGATGACTTCCAACCATAAAAGTATTTTTGTTCCTATTTCATAACTATAATTTTGCTACTGTTGTGAGTCATAATGTAAATATCTGTATTTTCTGATGGTCTTAGGTGACCCCTGTGAAAGGGTCATTTGACACCCCCCCCAAAGGGGTTGCGACCCACAAGTTGAGAACCACTGTTGTAGAGATTTGAATTTGAGGTTTGTCATGGTAGTCTTTCCACTTTATTTTCTATAGCTCTGCAAAAGCTCTTCAGACTTAGGTTTTGAGAACCTGAGAACCTCTGATCTCAGTTGCCTTCCAGTTACTCTGTAACATCCCTTTTACTTTTTTAATCCCCCTTAATCACTACACTGCGTGAAATGTATACTACTTGTGTATGAAACACTCTCTACACAAAATAACCTTTTCCAGAACAGTAAGTAGAGACATTACCTGCTTACTATTCTGTTCCCGGGGCCTAGACCAAGAGGAAGTGCTCATGATTAAACACATTTGAGTGCAGGGCATAGTGGCACATGTTTATGATTTCAGCACCCCAGGGGTAAGGCAGGAGGATTAAACGTTTAAAGGCAGCTGTAGCTTCTTAGGTAGACTCTGGTTTGGTTTGTGTTTTTCTTTTAAGTTTGTTTGTTGTTGTAACTGAGTTCAATCTAAGTGTGACCCTAGTACGCATCCTCCTATATGGAAATGGGAAGAAGAGATGGTTGTGACATACAGGAAAATGCTGTGTGACAGCACATATCAAGTCTATTTCTTTTGCCTTCACAGAATCTGACTTGGTTGAGAAACCAGAGAGGCTTTTCTATAAGACAGGGTCACAGTCTGTGGCCCAGGCTGGCCTGGAACTTGTGGCTATCTTCCTGCCATGGCCTCTACAGTGTAGGATTTCAAGTGTGAGATACCATGCCCCCAAACAAACCAAGAAGGCTCTTACGGTCTTCTGAAGACTTCTATTTCTTGTGGCCACCAGGGTCATTGCACTTGTTCAGGGAGTGGATGAGGTCAAGAATGGACTGGAGCCTTTTCTTTTTAATAAAGTCACCACAGTCTCATGTTTTGATGGTTTTTTTCCTCCTTTTTCTTAAGGTAATCTGTTATTTATATTTTATTGATTGGTTGCAGTTATATATTTAGAGACAGGGTTGCACTATGTACCTCTGGCTGATCTGGAACTTGATATGGAGACCAGTCTGGCCTTGAACTCAAGAGATCTGCCTTCCTCTTCATGATTGCTGGGATTACAGGTGTGTGCCACTATACCTGCCTGATGCAGTCTCCATACTTGTTTTCTTCCAGCTCTGGCCCATAAATATTTTCTTAGCTGCTTTTCATATGTTCTGTTTTGTATCAAAAGTTCCTAGGTAATTTTACATGAATTATTATTAGAGTTGACAAGACAAAAGAGAATGTAGAATACAGCATTTCCTTTCATTTTTAATATTCTGAGCCCATACATAATAAATTATGTTTAATCAAATTATTACTTTTTTTAAACTTGGGATGTATTAAAAGATGTGTTAAATAGAGAGGCCAGTTGTCCACTATACAAAATACTGTTGAATTTATACAAATGACATAGAAATGGCTTTCACTCTTTGATCTTGGATTTTTTTTAAACATGAGACTATTATTGTCTGTTTTAATCATTAATACAGCAAATACAGCAATAATACAGCAAATTAGTGAATACATGCCAAGTATTAAATATTAGAATCATAGAACGTATGGGGTAACCAGTTGCTTTCTGATTGATATGATGCCTGCTCTGGTCCATAGGGGAGGAATTCATATCTGATTCTGTAAACTTGGTCAAAAGAATGTGGTTGAGGAGGTCATAGCCACTACTGTTGCTTGCTAAATGGACATGGCATGCCTATCAAAGTGCCTTCTAATAACTGTGCTTATTCTCATAGATGAGTGCTGCTGTCAGCTTTGGTAGGGGAAGCTGCTTTTGTACAGTGGTCTGTAGTGACTGCAGAGACTCATAACGGGTCAGAGTCCTGAGAAGAAATGACTATTGAATGCAGAGACATAAATGGAACAGCTATATCTCCCCTTCTAAAGTGTAGGGAACATCTTGGAAAAGGGGGCAAAAAGAGTGTGAGAGGAAACAGAGAGGGTGTAGAATGCTGGCTTCTGGGCATGATATGGCTGGCTGCCTGTTACACTCACAGAGTATGTGAACATATGCTTACCTGCACAAGATTGGATCTGAGGACATCCTGACATGGACTGGGGAGAGGCTTTTGGAGGCCCCACCCCTCCCTGAAGACTTGTGTGCACACACATATATATTCAGTGTGTGTGTGTGTGTCTGTGTGTCTGTGTGTATGTACCTGTGCAAGTGTGTGTATGCATGTGGGGGTGTAGCCACTGGTAAGCTGCCCATATGCTTGTAAACCCTCACACTTGCTCTTGTGAGCAATCCAAATCAAATCCAGTGAGTCTCAAAGTAGAACAACCCATGTGAGTAGATGGAGAGATGGTTGGGAAGAAGAAGGAAATTCTGTCTGGAGTGGGAGCAAGATGAGGGGTGGTGAATATGAATAATACATTATGAACATGTATGGAAATGTCATTATGAAACCCATTAGTTAATATAATAGTATGCGCTAATAAAAAGAAAACAACAAACAAGAAAGTAATATGAAATTTTTCTCTAGGCACTGTTGCTGAATTAAAAAGAATATAAATGTGAGGAGGCTGGCAGGTTCAGGATGTTGCTTGATTACAAAGGAAGATCACCCAACTCAAATGGAAGTAAGCTTGTACAAAGGCCCTGCATGCATGATCTAGATGACAGGCAGATGTGGGTTGAGGTCATTAGTTTAGTTTTGGAGTTATTGAACTTTGCAAGTTTTAAATAAAGATCTGCCGAAGTTAGAGATCCAGTCTGAGATAAAAATTTAAGAATCCTTTGTAGTTTCAAGTTTTCAAATTTCTCCTTCTTAAATTGGTTTCCAATGGTAAGTTATCCAAAGATGGCATGGCCATAATATGCAGTGTAAGGACAGTGGTGATAGGAGACATTGTTCAATAAAGAAGATGGAAAGCCAGCCGGGCTGTAGTGGTGCACACCTTTAATCCCAGCACTCAGGAGTCAGAAGCAGGTGGGTCTTTGTGAATTCAAGGCCAACGTAGTCTAAAGAGCAAATTCTAGGAAAGCCAGGGCTACACAGAGAAACTCTGTCTTGAAAAACCAAAAAGAAGAAGAGGAGGAGGAAAGTCATATAGTTTCCTTACCATTGCAGTGGTAATAGTAATACCAAGTTTTTTGTTTGTTTGGTTTGATTTTTCAAGACTGGGTTTCTTTGTGTATCCCTTGGCTGCTCTGGAACTCATTTTGTAGAGCAGACTGGCCTTGAACTCAGAAATCTGCCTTCCTCTGCCTCCTAGTGCTGGGATCAAAGACCCACCACGTCCAACACCCAAGGGCATTTGAGAGGGGAAACACTGGTTTGAGCTGGATGGATCAGCGAGCACTCTGTGAGGACTTTGCATATGAGCAGAACCTTTATCTGGCAGAATTGAGCTCAAGGAACTGAAGGCCATCCATTCTAGCTTGAGGTAGCTGGAACTGGAAGGACTGCCCAGGGAGACTGATTAAAGGTTGATTAGGTGAGGAGGAACTAGGTGCCTGCTGAGTAGTTCAGATCACCATGTTAGGCCATGAATAGAGATCCTAAACCTGGTGACAATGTTAGCACAGTGGTATTTGGTTGCTGGTAAAACAGCAGGAGGCGTAAGAGGGCAGTGCTGAGTGTAAGGGAGATGGTGGGAGAGAATTTGGAGTCCAACAGGCCAATTAGAAGAGTTTGGTGAGCTGGGCAGTGGTGGTGCTGGTGGCTCAAGCCTTTACTCTCAGCACTCATGAGGCAGAGGCAGGCAGATCTCTGAGTTCCAGGCCAGCCTGGGCTACAGAGCGAGTTCCAGGGCCAGGGCTACACAGAGAAACCTGTCCTGGCAGGGGGCGGGGGAGACTCTGGTGAAAGGACTGTGGTGAAAAGACCTCCTTGCTCTGAGTGAGACCGACCTTGGGACTACAAAAAGGCAGACTCCGGGTTTTCCAAGTGAGTGATGGAGTCCTCTGTACAGTGAATTCCCCCTCAGACATACAGAGTTGAACAAGTAGGACTTCAGGTAGAATGGTTGAGCAGAAAACTGGCCCTGTGGAGCTGCAGCCTGGGAATGAGGTCAGAATGGAGATGAGTTGGATAGCTTCCTGTTGAAGTGATAGTGGATGCCTAGGACTGGATGAGGTCACCCTGGGAGTCTAAACAATAGAAAAGAAACTGAGAATGGGGACAGGAGGAGAAAGAGGACCTGGGAAGAATTGAAAGGTAGACAGTCAGTCACAGGCACCAAGGATGAAGGAAGGACTTTTCAGTTCATTGCAGGTGTGACCAACAGTTTCAGATGCTGGACCGGAAAGAAGGTATCTATCTGGTTATGGCACTGTTCCCAAGCTGGTGTTGAGAGGTGCTCCGGCAGGAACACTTGAGGAATCACTAGGTAGTGGCAGCACAGTTCAGGGGAATAGAAAACAAACCAAATAAGAGTGAAATTAATTTGAACAGTGTTTTATTTAACCCACTATGTGTAAAATATTATCAGTTTAATGTGTAATTGATCTAAAGCTAGTGGAATATTTTACTTTCTTTCATAATGAGTCTGAAATCTGGTGTATGCTTTACAGTAAGAAGGCATTGCAGTTTGAACCTAACATTTTCATTGGAAATATTTGGTCTGTATTTAGATTCCATAAAATTTTTCTCATGACAAAGTAAACTCACATGCCCAAGTCTTTTCCAAACATACGAAGTTTTTCCAGTAATGTAGATAACTGTCAGTGTTTATACTAAATGAAGTTTGAGTGGCACTAGCCACATGTTACTAGTGCCATGGGTACCATAGTAGTTACTTCAGGGGTATGCAAAGTAAAACCAGGTTGTTTGTGGCAATGTATACTTTGAAAATATCCAAAATGGCTTCACCTGGCACAGAGCCTTCCGCAGGGTAAGCACTACCCTGAACACTTGTTGGCTTAACCTATCAGGAGACTTAGAATGGAAGGGTCCAGTCTTTTAATTTTACATGTGAAAAGGCAAACTTTTTACCAGAATACACAAATTTCACATTTTAAAATGCTGTTTTAGTTAAGGTCAGCAGTTACATTGGTAGAGGTATCTAAACACACCAGTTTGTGTGATAGTTCTGAAATGCCCATGTCAAGGCCTACATTTTGAAACAAACTTGGGGGAGGGTGGAAACAGCCCCTTTCTGTAAGCTTCCTTTGAACTTAGTTGAGATGGTGGCTGCATGTGGGGAAAGAGGCATTATCCAGTGTTCTTCAAAGCTGTGAGCAGTTTGTGTGAGCATGTGCATGCTCTCGCGCGCGCACACGCTCTCTCTCTCTCTCCCTCTCTCCCTCCCTTCCCCCATCTTCCCTTCCCCCTCCCCCTCCCTCCCTCCCTCCTTCTCTTTGGACCCTTATGTATGAGAGAGGGAGGTGCTACAGGGTTAATTTGTACTTGTGCCTCTTTTCCCTGGAGTAACATGCAGATTGTGTTTTGTGTTCTTTGCCCACCTGCATCAGTAGATCTAATATTTACTGGAGATGGTGGTTCTTAAGAGTTTATAAAAAACAGGTTCAGAGACCACCAAGTTCATTGTCTGTGGGCTTAGGCTACTTTATAGCAATTAACTATGGAGAGCTTTTAAATAATGATCAGTAAATGGCCGTGAATTCTGCTTGGAACCGAATCTTGTTCACACTGGAAAGTCATTGCTCTTTGGTTACTCTTCACAATTCTCTCTCTCTCTCTCTCTCTCTCTCTCTCTCTCTCTCTCTCTCTCTCTCTCTGCGTGTGTGTGTGTGTGTGTGTGTGTGTGTGTGTTGTTATTTTTGTTTGTTTGTTTATTTGAGACACGAGGAGGGGGGTGTCTCTCTGTGTAGTCCTAGATGTCCTGGAACTCACCACGTAGACCTACCTGGCCAGCCTTGAACTCAAAGAGGTTCACCAGCCTCTGCCTCCTGAGTGCTGGGATTAAAGACATGTACCAACCTGCCTAGCTCTGCAGAATTTTCTTATCAGTTGACACAAAAGAGCTAATTTTTCTACCAAGTACCCTATAAGAGTTTGAGGTATCAGCTGTTAAATACTGGTTTGCTTTATTTTAATTTTTTTTATTAAAAGACAGAATCTCCTCCTGTTGTCCATGTTGGCCTTGAACTCCTGAGCATAAGATACCCTGTCACCTTAGCCTTTAGATAACTGACTTACAGGCAAGAGCTCCTGTGCCCAGCCATCCATATATGCCTTTGTTAAGATTGTATAGTGGTCGGCTTAAATAAAGCCTTCTCCTGTCATAAGGCTGGAGAGGTAGCACATGATTGCTACCTTCCAGGAGTCCAGAGCAATGGACTTACACTTAGTAGCTTCCTCTCCATGCCATTGTTCCTTCTGCTGTTTTGCTTACAGAAATAATTGCTGTTCTTTTTATGCCATGGTGTGCCTAGTTATAAGTTGAAGTTAGGTAGTTGGGTAGCTTAGAATAGTGGCTTTTAAACTTTTTGATTGGATGCATTGTAAGACAACACAATTTGCATTGAGACCCTAGAATGAATACATATATCGACACAAAAGCAGTTGTTCTCTTATGCCTGGTGACACAGATCTGAAATCCCAGGAGAGATAGGAAGGTTGCTACAAGTTCAAGGGAACAGAGGCAGGTGGGTCTCTGAGTTCAAGGCCAGCCTGATCTACAGAGTGAGTTTCAGAGTAGCCGGGGTTACACAGAGAAACTCTGTCTCAAAAAACAGAAAGACCCTGTCTGAAAAACACCCCCCTCCAAGACAACAGGAGGTATTTGCTCTTAAATATAATGTATAATATATAATATACTTAGATATATTATACAAGTACAGTTTGCAAAACCCAGAAACCCCTTCCTATCAAATTGACTGTTAATAATTAATCATCTATTGAGGGTTGACTCACTGCAGTTTGAAAAAGTTTTTGCAGGAACCATTCTTAGGTTACCATCTTCTGGGGTAGCATCCCTCTATTTGCTCTTCTAGGGAATCAGATTTATTAGTCCACTCAGTCAGCACACCAACCAATTCATAAGTAACTTTTTTAAAGGTATTAATTTTTTACCTCAACTTGTGGGAGATGGATATATTTGATGACCAGAATGTTGTCTTTTGTGTCTAGGTCAGGAACATCAAATAATTGTTTTTTCCTATGTTGAGATGGATAGTCACACATACATGTTAACAGAGTAAGGTTAGAGCTCTAGTGGCCCTCACAAGCCAGGTTTGGTTACCTGTCCTCAGTAAGTCACTTGAAAGAGCCAAATTTATACTGAAAAACAAAAAAAGTAGATACATTCAGTGTGCACACATTGAAAAAAGGAACAAAGAGATCCAGTGACCTCTCCCATCCTCAGCTCCTCTTCTGGGGCCTGGCATGAAGTTTAGGTCCAAGTAGAGGGCCAGAGGCATATAGCTAAGCAGCCCTGTCCAGGGCTTAACCACACCCATCATCTCAGTGTCTGCTGGGAGGTTGTCTGACAGGTGTTGTGTGAAATCCTGTTCTAGAGATAAGTTCCTCATCTGACAGACACCAGACTTTAGCTTTCTCCTCTCAACATGAGGTTTCTGGTGGAAAACTCAGTTCCTTAGAGTGCCTTGTTTTTAATAGTCTGAAGGGATAGTTGAAGGGAAGGTCATAAGTGTCTCTTTAGAATATCGTCATTCTTGTCAGGCAGGCCAGTTACACACACACACACACACTCTCTAAGACATGAAAACATACCTAGATAATCCTCTGGAGCTGTGGACTCCATACCTTTGGATTCAGTGATCTGTGCATCAAAGATAAATTTTTTTAAAGAAATTGGATTTAAGCAAGTTTGTAATTTAGAGGTGATTTACAGAATGTGTAGGCATGTATGAAGGAAATACATCATTTTGTATGAGTTACAAGTGAGCATTTATGGATTTTTGGTAGCTGAGAGGGATGCTGTATCTCCCAGCTGTATTTGTAAAGAAATTTAGGTAGGAAACACTTCTTAAATCCCTGCTAGTGTGTTTTCTTGGCAGACTTCACAGAAAGCACTGCATGGTTTTGGGAAGAGAGAAGACACTGTTGCTCCCTTCCCCAGACTTGCTGAGAACACCTCTCTCAGAAGGCACTTTGTCTTCAGATACATTCAGGATTGCTCTGCAGTTTTCTCCACTGGTTTATTTTTGTTGTCATTGCTACCAATAGATCTGCTGTGCCTTCCCCAAGGAGGGGGGCTCTCAGTGAAGCTGAATTAAACTAGCCTGTGGTTGCTGCAGGTTCTCCATGTTTAAAATGATAGTGTATGGACAGTGTGTAAGTGAAGTGGTTTTTATAGTGCTCACATTTTTTGTTTTGGGGGCGGGGCTTAGTTGGAAAAAGGTGTGACTAACATTCTGTTAAATTTTATTTAAATTTATGTGTATATATGTGACTCTTCATGAGTATATGTGCACCACATGTATGCAGGAGCTCTTGGGGGCCAGAAAAAGGCATCAGATCCCTTGGAACTGAAGTTAAGTAAGCTGAAGCAGTAAGCTGCCCTGTTGGTGCTGGGAACCAAACTCAGGGCCTCTGCAAGAGCAGCAGTGCTCTTAACCACTGAGCCTTCTCCAGCCCCAAGCATTCCATTTCTAGTATTCTTTTCTAAAATTATTTGTTCTGAAGCAAGCTGAGTTTGGTAGTTCCTGAGTCACCCTAAATATTTTAATGTGATACTCCCCAGCTTTAGGTGCCCTTGAACTGTAATTTTGTTGTGGTTTGGTTTGGTTTTTCTAGACAAGTTTTCTCTGTATAGCCCTGGCTGTCCTGGAACCCACTCTGTAGACCAGGCTGGCCTCCAACTCAGAGATCTATCTGCCTTTGCCTGCTGAGTGCTGATATTAAAGGTGTGTGCCACTGCCTGACCTTGGACTGGCATTTTAAATAAGGCAATTTTGGAGCCTTGAGTGGTGGGTGGCTCATGCCTGTCTACCACTCCAGAGGCTGAGGCAAGAGTATCGCTGCAAGAATAAGACCTTGTCTCAAAACGAAGAAAAAGGGGGAAGGCTATGCTAAACTCCAGCATGAGTCACTGGTATTAAATTTTCCAAGTAAAACCACTATTACCATCATCTGAAAGTAAATAATAATCATAACAAAAAAGTATGGATAATCTCAGACTAAGAGGCATACCATTAAATTGAATATAGCTTTGTGATATAGCAATGTAAAGATTTTTTTGCATTGTTTTCTTTTTTTTTCCTTTCCCTCTATTGATCAGCACAGGTGCTATAAAGTTCAGTATTTGGAAACTGCGTCTTAGTCACAAATGATCGCAAAGTGTATCACAGTTAACTATGTGCTTGATGGTTTTATTAGCCTCGCTCATAGGAATAAATCTTTTTTCAAGTTCTAGGACTACCTTCCTTTTTATTTTTATTATTATTATTATTATTATAATTTTTTTTTTTTTTTTTTTTTTTTGTTTTGAGGGAGGTTTTGTTTTGGTTTGATTGCCTTGCCCATAGGGAGTGGGTCTATTAGGCGGTGTGGCCTTGTTGGAGGATGTATGTCACTGTGGTGGCTGGCTTTGAGGTCTCATATGCTCAAGCTATGCCCAGTGTGGGATTCAGTCTTCACTTCTGCTACCTGCAGATGAAGATGTAGAACTCTCAGCTCCTTCTCCAGCACCATGTCTGCCTGTACCCTGCCATGCTTCTGGCCATGATGATAAGGGACTAAACTTCTGAAACTGTAAGCTAGCCCCAGTTACATGTTTTCCTGTATTTTGTTTGTGTATGTGCACACAGGCAAACATATGCTGGCCATGGCGTGCATGTGTGGTCAGAGGACAACTTGCAGGAGTCAGTTCTCATCTTCCACCTTGTTGGTTCTGGCGATCCAACTCAGTTGGTGAGGCTTGACAGCAAGTACCTTTAACTGCCCAGCCTTTTCACCGACTGAGGTTTTTTATTTTTGAGACAGGGTCTTGCTCTGTCTCCGAGGCTGGTCTCCCAGTTTGCTCATGCCTCAGCTTCCTGAGTGCTAGCATGAAAGACTGTACTTATGTACGGTTTAGCTAACCTGCTTGTCAGCTCTGAATGGGTATGGATAACGGCACGGCAGAGTTTCTAATATTTTACATTTTAATTTTCATCCTCCACTGTTGATTTTAAATGACAAGACCTTAATTCTGACAACTCCACATCAATTGTCACCGTACCCCCTTGAAGGATAAAATGTCTCCTACATGCACTTCATTCTAGTAACCGAGGTCCTAGCCAGCAGGTGGCTGGCCTGCCCTGCCATGCTGACACTGTCAGCCATTTGGGGGGCTGGAGGGGTTTGCTTCTCAGCAAGGCCTTAAACTTACAATCCTCCTGCCTCAGCCTTTCCAATAGATGAGCAGAAATGAGTTCTGAAATCAGGGCTGCTGTGTGTGCCGGTCGCTGCCCGTCTCAGCTTTCTTAAGGTACTGGGGCAGTAATAGCCTTCCTCAGGAAGTTGCTCCAGGGGTTGCATAGAGTTCATTTTAAAGTGTTTAGCACGTTGTTGGCTCTCACTTTCTGTTTATTGTTAGCATTTCAGGCAGAAGAAGTGCTATCAAGGAAAGGAGTTAAGGAGGTGAGTGGGGAGCAGTAAGCTTTGTGGGGTAGCGTTGGCTATCTGCAGGGCTGGCAAAGTAGTTTAGAGTCATTTCTCTCCCCTGCCCCTGTTTGTTTTTTTGAGACAGGATTCTAACACTATGGCTCAGGCTGCCCTAACACACTGGAGCCCAAGCTGAAACCTGTGAGTGACTTTCCTGAGTGCTGAGATTACAAGTATACACCACCCCATCCAGCTAGCATTGTGTCTTGATGTGTTTTATCATTTAAAAAAAAACTAGATTTTAAAAAAAGTGGATTTTTTTCTTCTTATTATAATTTGTTTTAATTAGCTTGCTTAAACTGATGTGAACATTGAGAATCTGACAGGGGAGAGATTCTGGAAAGACAAGTAAGAAAGCTAGAGGAGTGACTGGACAGCAGCTAGAAAGATGGAAAGACCAGGTTCTAGAGGTTCTTGTGAAGTGTAGTCTGCATGGTAGAGTGGGGACAAGGGTGGGTTGTGCAGGTAGGTGCCAGGCCAAGGAAGGAATCAAGTTGTGATCTGGGGAACGAGGTATACATTGCTCTTTGTACTTGTTTTGCATTTGCTAGATAACTAATGTAAGGTAGGGAGACTAAGGAAGGGGCTGGAGCAAGTTTGGGAGCTCAGTTCAGGTGAGACAGGTAGATGGGAACAGGAAAAAGACTGGGATAAGAGAATCCCAGACAGGAAGGGGTTTAAGGAAGTAAAGGTTAGATCGCATCAAGGCCAGTGCCTAGGAGTAAGCCAAGGTAACCTCTGAGAGTTCTGGGACCCCGCAGTCCATGCACATTACTCATCATGCCTGCTGATTGTCTGATCTCTTCCCTGCCATTACTTTGAGCAAGTTCAGAACCAGAACTTGTTCTGTTACCTAGCCCCTACGCAGCCTCATACACCCAGTGAGTTCTCAGTGTTGTTGAGTGGGTAAGAAAATCAAGGAGGACTTACACTCATCAGTGTTTATTGAGTGGTACATGTGTGCCAGGAGCTATGCTAGTATCTAGGGGTAAAGCAGTGGGCAAAATAGATTTTTAAAAACCCCTTCCCAAGCCGCGCAGCATGGCGCACGCCTTTAATCCCAGCACTTAGGAGGCAGAAGTAGGCGGATCTCTATAAGTTCGAGGACAGCTTGGTCTACAGAGTGAGTTCTGGGACAGCCAGGGCTACATAGAGAAACCCTGTCTCAAAAAACAAACAAACAAACAAAACTCCCTGTCCTGTAGGTCTTTCTTTCTTAAGAATGGGAAAGCTGTCAGAAAGAAAATAGACAGGCACCAAAAGAAAGTCTGAAGGCATCAGAGATATCTGTGTTCATCCATGAACTGAGCCTGCACCTTAAAAGGCATTGTTAAAGTCACTAATCTGGAGCTGAAGAGATGACCCAGCAATTAAGAAGGCTTGTTACTCTTCCAGAGGACATGAGTTCGGTTCCCAACACTCACGTTTGGGTGGTTAACAACCACCTGTAACTCCAGCTCCAGCAGATCTGATGCCTTCTTCTGGATTCTGCATGTGTTCACACACACACACACACGCACACGCACACGCACACGCACACGCACGCACAGACGCCTTCTTCTGGATTCTGCATGTATTCACATACACGTTCACATAAAAAAATGAAAGTAAAGTTATTAACCTGTTTGTAGGAGGGAGAGTGAGTCAGAGGAGAGACCTAGACATGGGACCAGTTAGCCCTAGAGAAAAATGTAAATTTGGAACCAGGGAAAGATTACTCAGGGTAGTTCCCCCAGCGGGCATTCACTTAGCTCTCTGTTAAATAGGGGATGAGGTGTTCAGTGGGAAAGGGAGGCAGAGGGAAGATGACATTTGGAGCAGCCCCTGTCCCTGCCAAGAAAAAGACTACAGTAAGAACAATATGCTAGCTCCAAAGCCCCAGTGAGGAGAGGTAGGCTCTACTGGGAATTGCTGTGGATATGTAGGGTTGTTCTCTGCTGATGTGTCAGGGCGAAAAACAGTTGGGGTTATCTGAGTCCCAATGAAGATCTGCTTGGAAAGGTAACATAGGCAACTGGGATGTTGGGTGTGCTCATGGTGTTTAGGCCAAGTTTGGAATAAACTGGAAACCAGGAGTAGGCACTAACCTGAAGGACTAGGAAAGAAGGCTGGGCTGCAGGAGGTGGGACTTTGTGGACTGGGGGGATGAGCTCCAGAGCTTCCCTCGGATTGCTCTGTGGTTTCCAACAGGCCTCTATGTGCCATACATAGTTCCTGTGCTCTTCCTGAAGAGTGGTGAACTGCACTTCCAAGTGGTTAGGTAGGAGACAACCCCAACAGCCTTAGATGGTGAGTTCGGGTGCTTAAGTGTTGATACTCTGTGATAGAGGAAGGCAGTTGGAGGGGACCATCCCAGGCCAAGTAACTTTTCAGTGGCTTCTTAAAGTTTCTGGGCCAGCTTTTCTTCTAAAAGAAATATTTAGAAGGATGTGGAAGGGGACCATAGGTTGTTCCCCTCTGTTTTTTTTTTTTTTTTTTTGAGACAGAGTCTTTGGTGTGTAGCTTTGGCTAGCCTGGAGCTCACAATATAGACCAGGTTGGCCTCAAACTCAGAGATAAGCCGGCCTCTGCCTCAGGAGTACTAGGATCAAAGACCTGTGCCACCACTCCGGGCTCAGCACCTGCACTTTAGACAACAGTGCATATATGGCCCTACTTAGCCATGGAAAATAAATTAACAGCTGTATTGAATATGTGCAGAACTTTTTGTTCTTTATCATTATTTCCTAAACAATATGATATAACAACTGTTCTCAGTTTCCATAGTAGTTACATTGTGTCAGGTATTGTAAATAATCTAGAGATTACTTGAAGCATGTTAGGAAGATGTACTGAACATAGGTTATGTGCAAGTACTACGCCATTTTTGAGTTTGAGTGTCCTTGGATTTTGGCGCAGGAACCAATCCCTACAGATACCAATAGCCAACAATGGATATTCATGGTACCTCTGTATTTTGTTTGAGTTCTTTCTTGCTGTTGTCCTCCTCCATCATCTGTGCCCCACCCCCAACACACACACACACACACACACACACACGGTTTCTCTATGTAAAAGCTCTGGCATTGCCTACCAGAGTGCTAGGATTAAAGGTGTGAGCCACCACTGCCTGGCTGTTTGCATTCTTTTAATACTTGTGCTTACTCTTGTGACAATTTTGAAGGAATGTCAACCTTCTATCTTTTCAGCATGAAAATTTTACATATGTGTTGTTCCCTTTTCTGGGGACAGGGTCTTCTATTGCTATGTAGCATTGCCTGGCCCAGAACTTCTCTTGTTGACCACACTATCCTTGAACTTGGAATTCTCTTCCTGTCTCTACTTACTAGAGATTGCAGGCATGAGCCACCATGCCTGACTACATGACTTTAAAAGAAACAACAAATAGAAACTATATAATCTCTTACTCTTTCCAAGAAACTTTAGTTAAATATTGAAAATATAGAGCAAACAGATCATGTAGCATTATTTGCTTAACAGTTTTTAGATATACTCCAGATTGTAGTGTTTCCTATTGAGATCCTGTGCTTGAAATAGCTGCTTGGGCTGTCCCTGTCCTGCTTCGTGTTTTTGTTGTTGTTGTTGTTTTGTTTTTCGAGACAAGGTTTCTCTGTGTATCCCTGACTGTCCTGGAACTCATGCTGTAGACCAGGCTGGCCTCAAACTCAGAGAGATCCACCTGCCTCTGCCTCCCAAGTACTGAGATTAAAGGCAAGCGCCACCACTGCCCAGCTGTTGTTTTTTTTTTTTTAATCTGTTATTTTTGTTTTTTTGAGACAGGTTATCACTCTGTAGCTCAAGCTGGCCCAAAACTTACTGTGTAGCCCATGCTGGCCTCAAACTTGTAGTAATCGTACTGCCTGTTGCACAAGTGCTAAGATTATAGTCATAAGCCTCCATGTTTGATGGGTCTCGAATGGTCTGTGGGGCATTACATTCTTAATACCTTTGGTTTTTACATTGTTTGCCTTTTGGTGGGTTTTAAAAATGGGATCTCTGCCAGATGAAAAAAATCCTAGTATTTTTTTCACTAGAAGTGGAAGAGTTACTGGTTTAAAAACCCAGATCACCATCCCTGAGATTACATCAAGTGGTCTGGAGGATCATGGCCTGGAATTCATTGGGTCTCTGGGTTTAGTTTGTATCTCCATGTGAAAGTCAAGGTAGACAATGTAATCTCTTTATTGCTCTTTTCTCCCTCACCCGCAGTACTGATGCTGTTCTCTTAAGTCATTTTAGGTCATGCAGCCTTTATGGGCACTTTCTTTCTTTCTTTGGTTTTTCGAGATAGGGTTTCTCTGTGTAGCTTTGGGCCTTTCCTGGAACTCACTCTGTAGCCCAAGCTGGCCTCGAACTCACAGAGATCCTCCTGGCTCTGCCTCTCAAGTGCTGGAATTAAAGGCATGCACCACCATAACCCCGCTATGGGCACTTTCTATGTCTCCCCTTGCCTTCATCTGTGATGAGGAGTAATGCTGGTAGTTAGGAGCTGTTCCTCTGTTTCTGAATCATGCTGTTTTCATGAAGCTCAGTTGGAGAAAGGACATTGAGTAATATTAACTATTCATTCATAGAGCAGGTACTTTCCCTCACCTTTCAGTCCTCCTGACAACCTTTCAGGGAAATACTATATCTTCCTAAGGAAAATGGAGTGCTGAAGCCTGGTAATCAGGCTGAGGCCCTACAGACAAGGAAATGGGGAAAGTGGGTGCTGTAACTCCAAGATACGCACTTCTTCCAAGCCTGTCTTAGTCAAGAATATATTAATTGATTGGAGAAAATCCTGCTTTGTAAAATGGAACATCTTAGATAAAATAAGGATGCAGTGGTAGGAACCAATAAGCCTTTTGGGTACTGATGCTTTATGGGTACCCTCTTCACTATGAGAGCATTGGGAGGAGGAGGCTTATGCTGCTGGAATGCAAGAGGTCTCAAGTGCAGTCCTGTGTGGTCATTGAACGGTATTTCTTTCCTTTTTTGTTGTTAGCTGCATGTCACTGGTGGGTAAAAAACAAAACAAAACTTGATTTTAGAGGATTAATTATAAAACTAAACTGATTAATGAACATTTTTTTAAAGAATCTTAGCAGTATTGGGTTTAAGTTGCCACTCTTAAAATGTAATCAAATAAGGTTTATCAAAGCTATAATGAAGAAAATATAAATTATTTGTAATTGGACAATAATTAAAGGCCAGTACATGCCCAGTGATTTTTAAAGTGCTTGAAAAACAATTAGTTTCCTTAAGTAGGTTAAACATCTGGGTTACAAGCTTGTTTATACTGTTAATTTACTTAGCAAACCTGTTCTTCATAGATGATGCGAAGGTGAACTTCAGCTTGGCTCTCTAAACGATCACAAGTTTAAGTTTAATGAGTGTCCTTTAATTTTTTCTTTTGCATTATTAGTGAGTTTTTCTTTTAATTCTAAAAGTGTTCTTCTCTTCCTCCCCCCCTCCCCCCAGTAGTTCAGTCCTAAATGCTGGTAAGAAAGAAGAGTAAGGTGTAGAAGACCTAGTCAGAGCTCAGGTAGACTGAGGAGGCCTTCACATAGAAGAATGTGGTGTGACATATCAGAACCCAAGAGAGGAGGAGGTTGTGCTGGTGGCAGCAGTGAAAGACTGGTTATATGGAAGTTAATATGAGCCAGCAGCTCTGACTTGGAGAAGGGTATTACACAGACAACTCAAATGGATCCTACAGTGTTAAATAGCAATCAGAAATGCTTGTATGGAGGAATGGGGATGTAACTCGGAGGTAAAGCATTTGCCTTTCATGCACAAGGCCCTAGGTTCTGATCCTTAGTAATGAGAAAAAAAAAAAAAAAAAAAAACCTGATGTGGGTCCATGGTTTTTAATAAGCATCAGTCAAGACAGAATAGTATCAGTGTGTACATGCATCTCTGTGGTAAGTATTTGTGCGTGTGCGCATACATATACACCTGCATCTCTGCCCTGGCCCTGTCATCAGAGGGTAGGAATGCTTCCTAAAAACAGCAGTCCCCTAGTAGCAGTGAGAATCTTAGCTTCTGTATACCACTTCTACCTAAAAGAATCTTGGCTTCTTGGAGAAATGATTCATTATGGGTTTGTGGTTATGTTTAAAGTGAATTTGGGACATCCTATACTAAAGAGCAAGGTCATCTTTGTGAAAAGTAATAGGAACATGGCAGGAGAAGGTGGGATCCAGTTTGAAGGTGCTCCTAATAGTCAACTTTGATATAACTTGATTTTCAAAATTTAAGAAATGACAGTTATGAATTAAAACCTGTGGAACAAGAGAAAACTAAGAGTTCTCATACAATGTCACTATACATTTGTAAGAAATCTTATGTGTGAACTCAGAATAAACTCAGTTTGAGGAATAGACTTCAAGTTCAAAGTACCTTTCTACTGAGTACCTATTGGTCACCAAGGGAGAAGAGTCTACTGTGGAGACACCTCTGGGAGAAGCCACATCACCAGCAGGGCACAGGCTGGAGCTGTGTCTCCTGCTAGGACACAAAGACAAGCAGTACTACTTCTGTGGTATTTCTGCAGAAGTGCAGGACCTGAATCAAATCATGAAGAAACCCTAGTTTTAGGGTTATTGTGCAATAACCGAGTATAATCATCACAACTATTTCTAGACTGTAAACGTCAAAGCGAGTCTGGGGAACTGTTCTGAACTAAAGAGATAATGAAATGTAGCACAGGAGTCTGACCCAGGGCTTTAGTGTGAGGAAAAAGTAGCAAGAATTGAGTGGGGCTTAAAGAATAAATGGTAGAAATGTTAATTCTGAGCCTGATAGATGTATTGTAGTCATATAGGACAGTGGAAAACATCTACTAAAATATTTGGAATGAAAAGATATCAAACTGACAACTTACCATAGCAGTCTGCAAAAGTTTTTGTTAGTTTTTTGGTACTGTTCTTGGAACTTTTATATAAATTATTATTACAGAACTTTAAAAGAATTTTTAAAGTAGCTTTTTTTATTTTTATTTTTTTATTTTTATTTTAGAGAGAGAGGATCTCCTTATGTAGCACTGGCTCGTCCAGAACTTTGACTTCTGATTGCTGGGACTAACAGTGTGTGCTAGTACATCCAACCTCCAAAGTAACTAAAAATTAAACCATAAGAAGTACAAGCTAGCCTGAGCTATATGAGGCCCTGTCTCAAAATTGCAAATGACCAACTTTTTATCTTGTAGCTTTGTAAAAACCAAAATGTTTCCTTCATATCCTTGGCTCATACGACCCCTAGCCCTTAAAGACACTAACATGGTCCTTCTATTCAATGAGTGCTGCAGTAGGGGCAAGAGACCTGAATGGACAGGGTAATTGCAGGTGTATGGGTTCCTTGGCCTTCTAATCACTGGTCTGAGAATCTACTGTGTGTCTCAAAAATCACAGCCTGTAACAAGCTGCTGTCCACCGTTCCCACTGAGGTAGTCTTTTGGTGAGAAGGACTGAGACTGTGATGAGGCCAGGTTATATGCTGAATGGACTTCAGCTTTGAGACTGCCACTGACTTATAACATGTTAAAATATGTTCCGCTAGGCTGAGGCTAAAGCTCAGGTGTGGTAGATTGCTTGCCCAGCATGAATGCAGCCCTGGGTTTGATTCCTAGAATTGTATAAATGAGGCATGTTGGTTCATGCCTCTGTAGCAGTCAGGGAGGTAGAGGCAGTAGGATCAGAAATTTAAGGTTATCTTTGGTTGTATATCAAGTTGGAGGCCAGTCTAGGATAAATGAGAGCACGTTTCAAAAATAAACAAAAGGGCCAGTGAGATGTTTTGCTAGTTAATAGCATTTGCCACCAAGCTTGACTGTCTTAGTTCAGTCCCCAGGGTTCATTTGGTAGAAGAAGGGATTGATTTTCACAAATTATCCTCTGACCTCTACATGCACACATTTCTCACACAATAAATAAATGAGTGTAAAAACAATTTTTTCTCTAATCCAGCCTGGATTGACAAGTAGCTCAAAACAAAATACATGTTCAGTCCTGAGTTATTGATGCTCTTCTCTTGAGCCTGGTGCCCAGGCTCTCTAGTGCATCACAAAGAGCTCACATGTCACACAGCATGCCAGGTGTCTCACCTACCCTGTGGCTGACTTGCCACCTTCATAGATTCCCACCAGGGTCCTCTGGCTATGTGACCCATCTTCCTCTCTGCTTCACCCATGTCTTACCATTTGCCCTTCCAGGTATGTCATGGAAACGCAGACAGAAATAGAATGGGAAGACAGTCTTCGGTTACTTTGACAAATGCCACTTATGGCACCCCTTACAGCTCTAGCAGTCCTTTAGTTTTCCCTTGGCTTTTCATTTTTGTTTTTCTTAGTTCAGGGAGTTAAGAACGGACCTGGCAGAAACATGCTAGGCAAATCGCTGTACCACACCCCTGGCCTTCAGTTACGTGAATTCCATATTTAAGAAATTTTGAGACTCAGTATCTTCGTTTTTCAGCCTTAGTTTCAGTCAGCGGATAAGCTTATGGTATGAGGTCTTCTGCTGATGTTTTATTTTGATTTTTTTTTTCCACGTGGCAGGAGCAGCTGAGAAGTACCATTAGAAATTGCTGAAAATTCCAGCCTTGTCTATCTTTGTATGGGTTCAGTGATCTGGAATCCAGAAGGGCCATTGGTCACAGGGTAGGAGGATAGGAGCTACATCCCCTTCAGCCCCAAGCTTTTCTTGTACTGCTCTTTGTGCGTCTCATTTTTCTCTTCCTTCCTCAAGCTTGCTTCTTTCCAGCTTTCCATCTGGAGTTCTTGTCTCTAACCTCGTCATCTTTAGACTTCTGCCTCTCACCTCTATTTGCCGCTCTATAAATAAAGGAGAATCTAAAGATAAAGGAAATAACAGAGAAAAGAGAGAATAAACTTTATTTACTTTTGGAGATGGGATCTTGCTATATATTTCTGGCTGGCCTCAAACTCAAGGTCCTCCTACCTCAGCCTCCCAAGTGCTAGTATAAAACAGGGGAGCACAGCCACACCTAGCAGAAGAGACATTTTATCATGTAATGCTTTGAGCAGAATACTTTGTTTGAGACAAGGTCTTTGGAAAATTAATTTTGTGTGTGATCTGTGTGTGCGCACCCATGTAGAGGTTGGAGTTGGTCTTCCACCTTTATGTGGGTTCTAGGTATCAACTCAGTTACTAGGCTTGCATCATTGTGTGGCTGTTGTCTCTCCAGCCTGAGACAAGGTCTTGCTGTGTTATGTAGCCCAGGCCCAGGACCTTGAGTTCACTATCCTCCTGACTCAGCCTCTCAGGTTTAAACTAACTGGTTTTTTGTTGTTGTTGTTTTTTGTTTGTTTTGTTTTGTTTTTTTGTTTGGTTTTGGGTTTTGAGAGCACTTGCCTGTGCATGTGAAGACCAGAGATTGACTCCAGGTGTCCTCCTCACTCTCCACCTCATGTTTTTTGAGACAAGGTCTCTCACTGAAGCCAGAGCTCACTGATTCCAGCTATACTGGTTTGCAGAACACCCCAGAGACCCACAGCTTTTGGATTACAGCCATGCAGTCAGTGCTGGTCTTTATGCTTACATGGAAAGCATTTACCCAATAGAGCTATTTCCCTGGTACATTAACTGTCTTTATGTTGCCACATCTTTTTTAAAGTCTCAGAATTCTTGAATATTTTCTCTCATATTTCATAAGCCATTGACTGTGGTGGCTTTGTTTTTTAATCATGAGAAGTAGATAAAGGGACAGGAACTTTTATATGCAAGGTTTACTTGCAAATCCAGTCAATCTTATGAAATGTTGCCATCTACTATTTATTCATGGATCACTAGGCATACCCCCCCCCCACACACACACACATGCACACATGAGAATGTTGTGGCCAGTAGCCAAGCCAGTCATTCCACAGCCACATTGCTGTCCAGAGATTAGCAGAGCCCAAGCAGTGCCTTTTCCTGGCTCAGCCTGGTGCTTTGATTCCTGCACCTTGCTGGATGCAGAGGTGCTGAGAAGTGACTGCTAGAGTGGATTTTCTGTACTGCAGAGCTGTAGTTGGTTCTTTTCACTCTTTGGGGGCCTGCCACCCAGCTCCCACATAAATACACGGAGACCTATTCTTACCTATGAATGCCGGGCCTTACCTTGCCTTGTTTCTAGCCACCTTTTCTAACTTAAATTATCCTGTTTCTCTTTAACTATGTTTTGCTTCTGGGCTTTTTACCTTTCTTTATTCTATATATTTTTCTTTCTTTCTTACTATGTGTCTGGGTGTCTGGCCCCTGGCATCCTCCTCTCCTCCTTTTCTTGCTCCACACTCTTCTCTTGAACCTAGATTTCTCCTCTTATTAATTCTCTCTGCCTGGCAGTCCCACCTATCCCTCTCCTGCCTAGCTATTGGCCATTCAGCTCTTTATTAGACCAGTCAGGTGTTTTAGGCAGGCACAGTAACACAGCTTCACAGAGTGCAACACATTTTTGCATAATTAAACAAATATTCCACATCTTAAATTAGTATTCTACAACACAGAGCAGTTTGTGGAACTTGGGTTTTAATGTTTGCAACAGTGTTTATAAATGCGTGTCTCTCTAGAGCAGTGGTTCTCAACCTTCCTAATACTACAATCCTTTAATACACTTCCTCATGTTGTGGTGACTCCCAACCAGAAATTATTTTCGTTGCTACTTCATAACTGTAATTTTGCTGTTATGAATCATAATGTAAATATCTGTTTTCCAATGGTCTTAGGTTACTCCTGTAAAAGGGTCATTTGACCCCTAAAGGGGTTGCGACCCACATGTTGAGAAACACTGCTCTAGATGTGTAATGGCAGGGGTAGCGGGTGGGGAGGGCTGGTGGCTAGGGCTGCAGGGCCTCCTTGATGCTCTTCTGTGAGAATATTTGACTTTGGTGACTGCAGAGTTGCCTGCAGCTGTCAAGCTAAGCCACACTGATGCCACCTGCTGTTGTTCCCAGTCATTGGTGGCTGCTGCTGCATTTTCTGTTTTGCCAATTTTTTGATTCCTATAGTGATGCAAGTGATTCACTGAAAAAGCATGGGAAAAACATAATTGGTTCCTAACCTTTCTTCTTATTTATTAGTGCAATTAACAGAAAAGATTCTCAACAATTATTATTTTGAAAATACAATGCATTTTTATCTTACTAAACAGCAGTATTGGATTTATTGCATTCTTTTCACTTTCAGCACAGTTTAAAAATTTTTAGTTAGCATACAGATTAATGGGGTTTCTTTTTTTAAAAGTGTTACTTATTTATGTATTTAATTTAAGAGTGCTCTATCTGCATGTATGCTTTCATGCCAGAAGAGGGCATCGGACCCCATTACAGATGGTTGTGAGCCACCATGTGATTGCTGGGAATTGAACTCAGGACCTCTGGAAGAGCAGCCAGTGCTCTTAACCACTGAGCCATCTCTCCAGCCCAAAATTATTGGGTTTCATTATGACATTTCATTATGACATTTTCAAATATACGTCATACACTTTACTCTTACTACCCTTCTCTGTCCTTTCCACCTCCCAAAAGTCCCCTTTCTGCTTTCATGTGTATATATGAAGTATATATGTATATATACAATATTTATGTCTGTTTGTTTGTCAATATATAGTCAAACCTAGATTCCACATGTGAGACAGAACGTCCAGTATTTATTTATTTATTTATTTGGTTTTTTGGGGTTTTTTTGTTTTTGTTTTTGTTTTTTCAAGACAGGGTTTCTCTGTGTAGTTTTGATGCCTGTCTTAGATCTCACTCTGTAGACCAGGCTGGCCTCGAACTCACAGAGATCCGCCTGCCTCTGCCTCCCGAGTGCTGGGATTAAAGGCATGTGTCACGAATGTCCAGTATTTTATGTTTCCCCTTTCCTTCTCTTGCTTTTTCTTTCCTTTTAGACCAGCACTTCTCCACTCAATCCCCATTTTACTTTCATGTCTCATGTGTATGTGTGTATCTATAAGTGTATTCATATTTAAGTCTATTGGAGGAAATTTTGTCTTGCTTATTTTATTTCACATGATCTCCAGTTCCATTTTCATCACCATTTGAAAGGCTCTTGAAAATGTGTAGTTAAGAGCTTGGCATACAATCTTGTGTGTGTACATACACATGCTCATGTAGGTGAGCATGGGTTGTCATGTGTGTGCACATGTGTGCATGTAGAGGCCTGAGGTTGGTATTGGATGTCGTACATAGTTGCTCTTGCCTTTCTTTTCTTGTGTCAGCGTCTCACTGAAGCTGGAGCTCATTTGTGTGACTGGGCTGGCTGGCCAACAAGCTCCAGGAGGCTGCCCTTCTCTTGCTTCTCCAGCATTGGGATTATAGACATGTGCCCCTGTGCCCGGCTTTTACATGTGGGTCTTCATGCTTACATGGCAAGCACTTTACCAACCAAGCAGCTCCCCAGCCCTTTTTGTATGTTTTAACAGTGACATTAATTTCAGGTGTCCTCCTCAAATAGACTGGCTGTTCTGACCACTGGGTCCCTGTTTTCTCCATTGCTTGGCATTTTGTTGTAGGACACATTGTTAGAATTTAACTGTCTTGTTCACTCATGTGTCCCATGTCCTTAATAGTAGTGTAGGGTTTATAATGTTGTAGCAAGCAAACAAATGTGTCTGTGACTGGTCCACAGTTTTGTACCAGTTTGTGCCAAATATGGAAGAGTATAAAGCAAACACTTGATACTGATTGAAAGGCAGTTGCTGGTAGTCCTGAGTGCTGATCCTGACTTGCATTACAAAGAATCAAGGTACAGTAATATAATCGCTGAATGATCACAAGCACAGTCAAATGATAGTTCCTTATAAAAGAAGCAACATCATTAGCCTGGGAGCTTGGGACTTAGTGAGCTCTGCTGGAGAATCATTAGTCCAAAAATTAACAGCTAAGCATTGGGATTTTGTTTTGTTGTTTGTCGAGACAGGATTTCTCTGTGTAGCCCTGGATGTCCTGGAACTCACTCTGTAGACTAGGCTGGCCTTGAACTAGAGATCTGCCTGCCTCTCCCTCTTGAGTGCATGGATTAAAGGCATATACCACCACTGCTCCACAAGCATTGAATAATTTTTAAAAATTAATTGTAGATGATTTGAAAACAATCATTGTTAGAAACAAATAAATGTTTTTTGTGGTACATATAGGTACATACTCTACCATGGGTGGAACTATACTCCCAGCTCAGAAATAATAGCCTTGAGACAATCTCCATTTACTTTATTATCTCTTTCTTTTTTTTTTTTAATGTAATTATTGGAGCTGGAGAGATATCTCAGCAGTCCCTCTGGAGGTCAATTCCTAGCACCCATGTCAAGAGTGTGATTAGAAGTACTTACTGTTCATTCAGAGTTCAGATGCCAGCACCTATTGGGTGGATCACAACTGCCTGGAAGTCAAGCTCCAGGGGATCTGATGCCCCCTTGTATTTGTATACAAGTGCACACACACATAAATAAAAATCCTTTTTTTAAGTTTGACTTTTAAAGGCTCAGCATGCTGGCACAACTTACAGTCCCAGAACTTAAGTGGTAGAGATGGGAGGATCAGAAGCTTGAGGCCAGCCGTAAAAGTTGTACACTCAGGAACGTACTGACCATGAACTATTTCTAAAGGTTGGCAAATTTATCTTTTTTATTTAAACAATTCCCCATTTAAGTATGCAGTTTTTATGTGTCAGTGAGATGGCTTAGCAGGTAAGAGCACTTGCCATACAAGCCTGACGAACCCCTGAGCTGGATGCCTAGAACTTGTAGTGTGAGTTGTCCTGACACCCCACCTACAGGCATACACACATGCCATGGCATGTGCATAGCTGCGCCAATGCACTAATGAACAAAAACCAACAGAATACTATTCCGAGGGATCTGAGAAATACGTTTGGGATTAAACTTAATAGAACGTCCATGGAGAATGTGTAAAGAGATTAGGTAGAACTCTATCAGCTCATGAATAAAGAAGAATCAGTGATTTAAAGAGGTCACTTTTCCTCTCTGTATGGCTCAAGTCAGGCACCATATACAAAATAAATACCAACTAGATGGAGGTAAATATGAAAATTTTTGTTAGTCCTAGGAAATGAATATGGAAGAAATATTTATAATTTGGAACAGGGATTATTTAAATACAATAACAAGCAAACAGTGAAAAAAGTGATCCATTTATGTTCATTATAATTAAGGCTTGTAGTCACTAAATGACACCGATGAAAGTGATAGAGAAATTAGAAAATATTTTCAGCACATATGGTCAACAGAGGATTTGTATCTGTGTATCTCTATACAGTAAAGAACTCCAAATTAATGGTTAAAAAGAGCTAATAGGAAGCACAGACAAAGTTAAACAAATAGTAATTTCACAGTAGAACAACTCATAAATAAACTGGGGGTTAGAGGAAGTCAACTTAATTAGTAATCAAAGACTTGAAAAGTCAGACCACAGTGAATGCCCTTATACCCACTAATCTGGCAAAAATTGAAAAGTGTTAAAATAACAAGTTTGGTTTGAGCCTGTGAAGCAGTGAAGACTCTGCGAGAGTATAAATCCTAACCACTTTGGAAAATGGTGTAGGAGGTATTGGATAGTAAGCAAGTTGGACAGCATGGGTACCTTGGGTCCAGCATTTTCAGTTGTGGGCATGTACCTGTCCCCCAGGAGATAAACTCCCCTGCACATGTATACAGAGGGCATGTACTAAGTTGTTCATGACAACATGGCTAGTAGTGGTAAAAACTGAAAACCTAGATGCCCGTCAAGGGAATGAGACAGGCGGGTCTCATGTTGTAATGTAGTGCATGTAGGCCTTGAACTAGTTACGTACCAAGAATGACCTTGAACATTTGATACTTCTGATCTGATCTCAGATATACACCTCCACGCTCATCTTCACTGTGGTATCCTTATTGTGACGTTTACATGGATGATCTAGAGCTGACTGAGAAGAGCAAGTTGTAGAAGAATAAAGTAATATAATTCCATTTATAAAATGAAAATATTAGGATACAAAATATATGGTAAATCAAAGGGAATGCAACTAGGGTGGGATATGAAAAGATTATACAAGTGCTTCTATATACTGGAATCATTCTGTTCATTAAGCTGAGTGGAAGTTGCACAAATTTCTTTTGTATATATTAAATACTTAATAACAAAAATATTTGGAAATTGTTTTCAAGAATGGAAGAATAACAGAAATCTCCTTGTCAATCCAAAAGTAATCTAAGTGCTGAATACTTAATTTAAAATACGTTTTAAATTCTCTATAGATGAGAGAAACTTAAAACAGGAAGGAGAAAGGTCCTGTGATCACAGTTTGTCCCATACTTTGGCATTGAAGTAGGTAGCTTCTGCCACTATAGACCTGACAGTGTCCCAAAAGCCAGGTGCAGGGGGTTTTAGCTGAATTCAAAGCTTAGTCACATTTTCATCAGAGCAACAGTATGCCTATCTCCTGTTCATTTTATGTTTCCTTGGCATCTTAAGTATTTGAACCAGATGGAAAATGGTCCAACATTAGATTCTCTTGAAACATGTCAGCCTTTTAATTTAAGACTTCAAAATGTGAGTAGTTGACTAAAATTCCAATTTGTTCTAGTCAAAGTTGATTATAGGCCATTCTCAGGGCAGCCTTGCTTTAAAACATTGACTTTCCCATGAAATTCTCTTAATGATACCTTATACTTGCCCATTTCTATTAGAGTCGAATAGTTAATAGAAAGATTGAAATAAATTTAAGACCAGCTTTTGTTTCATCCCAGCCTCTCTGACATGGTATTCATCTAGTTCGTAGCTGAAAAACCCCAAACCTTTATCACAGAAAATAGCATGGAAAATTCACTGTGAATCCTAGTTACAATAAAATGACCAAGAGTGAGGGTGGTTCGAGCCAATTCATGCCAGCCTTTCAATGACCCAGAAACACTTCCAAAGACAACTAAGAGAACAAGCATTTTGAGAACTGGTAGGAGTTTATGGTAGGACTGAGATGTAGCTCAGTTGATAGAGTGCTTGTGTAACATGCATGAAGCCCTGGGTTCAGTCCCTTTCACTGTATGAACTGGACGTGAAACCTGTAATCCTAGCAATTAAGAAATGGAGGCAAGCCGGTTGGTGTTGGCACATGCCTTTAATCCCAGCACTCAGGAGGCAGAGGCAGGCGGATCTTTGGCCAGCCTGATCCAAAGAGTGAATTCCAGGACAGCCAGGGCTGTTACACAGAGAAACCTTTGGGGGTGGGGGGTGTTAAGAATGGAAGCAAGAGGATCAGAAGAAGTTCAGGGTCCTCCATGTAGAAAGTTAGAGGCCATCCTGGAGTGCATGAGACACTGTCTTCCATACCCCAGGAAAAAAAGAGCTGGTGTGATTTTAAAAAAAAAAAAAAAAAAAGGTACTATCAGGGACCAGAGGGATAGTTTAGTGTTTAAGAGCACTTGTTGCTCTTGTACAGGACCCAGGTCCAACTCCCAATATTCACATGGCTACTCACAACTGTCTGTAGTTCAGGTACCAGGGGATCCATTACCTTTTTCTGACTTCTGTGGGCACCTGGCACCCAGATATACACATGAAAGCAAAACACTGATACATGTAAAATAAAACAAATAAATCTTAGAAAAGAAAAGAAAAAAGTTTAAAATGTACATTTTGGCCAGCCGTGTTGCACTAGCCACAAATGAGGTACTAATTTTCATTACCTGTTGGGTATGATAAAATACCCTGACCAAAGCAACTTAATGGAGAAAGGGTCTATTTTAGTTCACAACTCCAGGTTACAGTTCATCATTGTGTGGAGGGAAGCCAGTACAGCAGAAATGGGAAGCAGCTAAGTCATATCTACAGTCAAGAACAGAGTGAGAATGAATACATACATGCTTGGGCCCTGGCTTGCTCTCTCCTTTTCACCAAAATCTAGGGACCAGCCCATGAAATGGTACCACAGTAGGATGATTCTTCCCACCTCAGTTAACTTAGATAAGAAAATCCCTCACAATCATGCCCACAGACCCATGTAATTCTAGACAATTCAAACTAACCACCAGTACAATTGTCCATTTCCACCTAGCCATGTTCTTGAGTCCCCAATCTTTTGATTAGCCAGCCTACACAAGTAGGCCTGATAAACTGTTTGCCCTCAGCAGACAGTCAGAGTTCTCAGAACAAAAAAAAAAAAAGCAGGACAAACAGGAAAGCAGCATCAGTCTATATAAGAGAAAAGAATCACTACAGAGCTGTTGATTTAGAATACATAATAATAATAATCATTGTAATTCTAAGTGATTCACTACAGTAAGATTTTTGTCACTTTTGTAAGTACTTGTAGCATTGGAGGCCTACCGTGTTTACACATTTTAAAGAAGGGGTGGGGAGCAGACATGGCCAGAAAGATGGAACATAGTTCTTAGAAGTTCTTAGAAATCTTAGAAATCTGAGAGGGTCCCTCTCAGATTGGAACCTAGGGATCAGATGCAAAGGGACTGGGTGGTGACATGCTTTCACAGCATATCTGTTACATGGACACTTCTTCATGGCTGCTGGATGGCATGGTGTAAACTAGCACATTTAATGACCAAGCTTGTCCTAACACCAAGCCTTAATTATTTGTGTTCAGTTATGTATTTTTAGTGGCGAGCACTCTCATATCTACATGCTTAAACTGCCCATCCTCAAGTTATACTTTTCACTCTGAAATTCCTTTGATCAATAATATCTCAGGTTCTCTGAGCCATATATCCAAGGCTCCTCTTACCTAAGCAGGCAAGAAAAAGAAACAGTGAAGATAGACTCCCTGCATGGCTAACCCTAAAGAATACCTTTTCAAAGGTAGTGTCAACATTACATTCCTTCAAGTCCCATCTCTGCACAGTTGCTCTGTGCCTTCTTCAAGGTCAAACTAATCCTGCATTTCAAAGCCAAAAAGAGAAAGTGAGAGGCTTTTCTCCTCTCAGGACTCCATGAGATGGGCTAAAGCTCATACAAGAGTCAGAGCACCACCACCCCCTTGTGGTCCTTAAGGGGCTTGGGGAGTCATTAACATTGCCCTTTCTGTCTCCTTGTTAGTCACCAGAACTATCAAAAGACAAATTAGCTTTGATGATGGAGATGATGGTGGTGGCTGAACACCTATAATTCCAGCACTTGGAAAGCTGAAGCAGAAGGAGAGTGATTGTGAGACTAGCCTGGGCACTACATAGCATACATACTAATCAGAAGAGAGAAGAGGGGGCTGGAGAGATGGCTCAGAGGTTAAGAGCACTGACTGCTCTTCCAGAGGTCCTGAGTTCAATTCCCAGCACCCACATGGTGGCTCACAACCATCTGTAATGAGATCTGGCGCCCTCTTCTGTGTCCATAATAAATAAATAAATCTTAAAAAAAAAAAAAAGAGGAGAAAGTAATCGCATCAAATCTAAAGATGTTGGTTAGCTTTTATTTGTGATTCTAGAGTCAGCAATACCTCGCTTGTTCCACCAAATAGAATGTCTGATGAGCTGAGCAGAGGTTGGTTCATAATCTGAAGGCAGAAGTAGAGCAAAAGGCATATTGGTTGTTTCAGAGTTCCTTTCCCTAGAAAGGTTAAATTAGAAGGGCAGGAGGCTGAGGCATGAGGATTGCTGGGTGTTAAAAGGACAGCCTGATCTATACAGAGTCCCAGGCCAGCCTGAGCAACAGTGAGGCTTGTCTCCAAAAAATAAATTAAAAAAAAAAAGTAGAGGAAATCTCTTATCATGGCAGCCAGTACTAGCCTATTTGGAGATTTGGCTACTAACCTCTTACTCTTTGGCTTCTCAGGTACAAAAATGGTCTTAATTAGGGTTTTGAACTGTGGCAAAACTGACTTGATGTTGCATTGGTCAAGTGGGCTGAGCACACAACTCGCGCCAAACCAACAACCTGTTGAAAGGTTACTTAGCAGAAGGTGCCTGAACTCCTTCCTATACCATATTTGTAGGTTGTGTTCAGTGTGGTTTGCTCCAAGCATGCTTTTCCTTGCCAGCCCTTCATCCTAGAAAGGGACAGCAGGAGAGTTTGCCTGCTCAGTCTTTGATCACCAGCAGAAATGTGTGGTCATTTTACATGGCAGGGAACTAAGGCTCTTGGAGGGGGACCCTGTGCCCAGGTTATGTTAGGATGAATGGAGTAGATGCTGACTCCAAAGTCTAAATTCTTTCCATTGCCGTCTCTTCCCTTTTGAGTTTCCTCTTTTGACACATAGCTTTTCTTGACTTTCTAAAGTGTAAGTTGGATTGTGTAATTACTTTTTTAGTAGATTCTCTGTGTTTCCTACCTAAGATAAGGTTCAAATTCAGCCTGAAAGAAATAACTCTTGATGGCTTTGAAGTATCCACTGACAAAGTTTTTGTCTATATTTTGTCACAATGGGAATGTGTACATACGGTGAGGGAACGAAACCTGTGGTGAGAGGCCATCAGGGAGGCTTTATTGGAGGAGGCAGTATCCTGAGTCCGTTAGTAATTCACAAACACCCAGGAAGACAGGTAGTGCTTAACTTCCTGGGGTGGGCCTGAGGGGACCGGAGAGAAGGCAGGAAAGTGCCAGGCCGTGAAGGCCCTGCCGTTGCAGGCCAGATGCAGGAGACTGGTTGGGAAGGCCAGGAAAGGCCATAAGGGATCGTGAGTAAGCACATTACTTCATTTTATAAAGGTCACTGGCTACTCTGTGGAAAATCTGCGATGGCTTCTCTGGAACAGGACAGACAGACAGGCTAATAAGTCACCGTGATAATAAGAGCTGCAGTCGTTAGGAAATACGGGGCTCAGAGAGATTTCCTCATTTGGAGAAATCTTTCCATTGCATTGCATTGCTACATAGTAATAGTTATCCCCAAAGCTGAGTAAGATACCTTAGTCATTAATCACTCTTTATATTGAGAAGGATACTGGGATCCATATGACAAATAATGGCAGAGTAAGATAAACTCTTTACCTGGGGGGAAAACAGTGGGCAAGTCTTGGAGAGAAGTGACTATGGTGTGAACAGCATCATGTGATGAAACTGTTTGGGGAGACTGCTTATGTGTGAACAAGAGAGCTTGTGCAGAATGCAGTATAAAAGGACAGCACACCAAGGAGTGTGTGTACATATGAAATCTGAACACTGCTGGATTTTGATCAAGTCTGGTATTCTGGCTTTGATGCTGTACTCTAAGATGTAACCTTTGGGAGAGACTAGGCAAAGTCATTCGGGCGCTTGGCTCCTGGTGTTTCTTAAATTGCACATGTATACCAGTTTTCTCAAAATAAAGAGTTAAACAAAAGAATTTTATTTGGAGCTCCTATTTTTAAATATTTTCCTCCTTTTGGTTTTTCCTTTTCTGCTGGGGTTTGAACCTCACACATGCTAATTAATTAGCACATGTTAATACCTTTGAGTGATACACTCGTTTCAAGTAATTTTCTCCCACCTGTTTTCTTTAATAGAATTTTACATAGACAGTGTGGTGGGTTTTATTTATTTGGATATTTGTTAGTTTTAAGAAGGGTCTTATATATCATGAGCTGGCCTTTGAACCCACTAGGTAGCTGAGGATGACCTTGAACCCCTGGTCTTCTGTCCTTCAACTGGAAGTTTACGTGGTACTGGGTATCCAACCCAGGCTGTGTGTATGCTAAGCATTCTCTCTACTGACAGCTACATCCCCAGCTCCAGAAATTATGTTTTGTTTGCTATTTTGTTGCAGAATGTGTGGCTGTTTAGCCCTTTAACCTTTTAGCATTTTTGAAATAGGGATATGCCTTATAGTTCATGGAGACATAGCATCAAGTCATTGTGATTGGTGTCATTTTTTTTTTTTTCCTCTCAGTGATGTGTAAAATACTGAGGTCTCACAATCTTTGGTTTCCTAGACTTGATGATGATCTTGCTGTGATACATTTGGTTAGTGAGTTGTTGGTTCCATTGGAAAAGAAGAGTAGATGGCAAAAAGTGTGTTAGGCAATGCTTTCTGGTTTGCCAGTTACCGGGAGTTGACTTCTCAGCTCCAGACCCACTCTGTCTACTCCTTCAGGCGATGCTGAAACTGGGCTCCTGCCCAGTTTGTCACCGGCTCTTGACTGTGCAGTGCTGAGAAGGGGCATGACTAGAGAAGGAAAAAGGCCCTTGCTGTTTCCTGAGACCATGAGGGGCAGTTGGGCAACATTTCTTTGCTCCACCAGCAGCAGTTTCTTCCTGTAGCATCAGCTGAATCCAGTTTCTAGTTTTCACTGCTTTCAGGATCAATACCATGGCACCCTCTGCGGTGATGGCACTAAGCACCAAAGTCCCCTGCTCAACGGTGCATGGCCTTTCCTCATGTGTGTGTGCCCACCTCCCACCCCCAACCCCCGACTCCGTGCACCCTGGGAAGTTCTGACTTCTCTCTCTCCACCCGTCAGTGACTAGTTAATAACTTTATACTAGTTATAAATTCTTTATATTACCCCTATGTTAAAATTTCTCCGCTAAAATAATGAGTGTGGTTTCTGTCTCCTGGGTGGACCTTGACTGATAGCTACTCCATGGGCCCACCAGTTTGAACATGCCCTACATCTGCACATCTCTCACAGGTACTCTGTTCCCTGCTGCCAGTGACCTTTTGAAATGTAAACGTGAGATTCACCCACTTAACCATCAGTAGGCTCCTGTGCTGACAGTAAAAGAGCATTCTTAATGAGGCCCACAGAGCCATGATTGTCCCGCCCCATCTGCTAGATCTACTGGACGTGTCTCATCTCATAGTTGGCTGGGAATGAAACCATGAGAAAGAGACCACTTATTAAGGAAGTCATGATATGTCAACTTGCTCCCTTCTGTAATAATTAAGTGAAAAGAACTATAAAACTCTACACATCCGCTGAAGCTGTATTACCACTTTCTTTAAATAACGGACACAAAGTCACCCAGCTTGCTTCTTGGGAGTTGCCATTAGTCCCAAATGCAACATTTCACTGCAGCACAAACACAGTGTACAGCTACTTGTTCCTCTAGAACTCACTCCTGTTGCAGTACGGTGCCTGGAGCAGCTGCAGCTTCCCTTCCTTTCCTCTATGTCCTCTCAAGCTCTCATGTTGTGGCCAAGAGCTCTGTTCCCTTTCCTCTAAGTGGAGATAGCATATATCTTAGTTATCTTGGAGAAAACTTGGAAGGCCCAGAGCCAGTGAATGGCTGGTCTGGGTCCCTGTGGGGGTGTCCAAGCAGAGCCAGAGATAGCAACACCTGCCTTGTGTTTTTTGGTGATTATAAAGACCACAAACCCATCATGTGTGACTGTGTAAATTAATTTCTTTCTAGATCTGAGTTCTAGAACTTGCCCCGCTTCCAGAATACTAAAAAAGCTGTCCTAGCACTGTGTAGTCTAAGAGGGTTGCCAGAGACTGAGCCAGGAAAATGTTATAAGAATAAGTTTGCAAGACAACTAACAGGAAGAAACCAAACTCATCTCAGTAAATTCTGCTGTAGTTACTGTAGTATTAACACTTTACAGGAGTCTACTCTCAGTGAGAGTCTAGTATGCAGTACAGTTAACAGATCTCTAGAACTTAGCTCACCTTGTGCTGCTACCCCAGTTTCTCACTTTGGTGGTTGGCATGGATTTGCCTATAACACTGGGATCATGCCATGTGTTCTTCTGTGTTTAGCTTATTTCACTTAGCATTATGTCTGCAAGTTTTACCCAAGTTGTTGCCTGTTGCATATTTACTAGAGTTATTTCTATATACTTTAGTTTATAGAATATAGCTGTTTTGAGGCTGCTTGTAATATTCCTAGACAGTGACTTAACACCCTAGAACCACCACTACCATCACCACCATCTGCTCTGTGAATCAAACTTAGGACCATGTGCATGTTAGGCAGGTATTTTACCATTGAGATCCACTGCAAGCCTAGAGATAATTTTTAGCTCCTGTAATATAGCACCTTATTGATTCTAAGTAGTAGTGATGTAAAGAGGAAGCATTGCTGGCACAGCACTGTCGGTGAGAGACTTACATCCTGAGTACACCTGGATGGACAGTGCCCTTTTTCCCTTTGCTTTAAGAAGCAAAGATATTTATTGAGTACCCTTCTTGGCCCAAACTTGAGATTGTGACTAGAAGATTGTAGGGAAGTCTAGTTGGGTTTTGATCATCGTAGTTGAAGGTCTGTTCAGGGAGACATAGTAGAGAGATGGGGGTGTAAGTTAGAAGCCACATGAATGACGGGCTTTTGGGAGCTGGCCTTGGGAGGGAAGGCTTGGTTTGATAGGGGAAACAACGTTACTGTTTACCCCTACATGTTTTGGAGGAGCCACGGGCATAAATCTCATCTTGGAAGGCTTTCTGGGAAGAAGCCCAGCCTGCCTTTTGAGTCTTCAGGCTGGTTTGGGCAGGTGACATCATGCTGGAGTGAAGTTGCTGTCAAAGGCAATTATCTGATGAAAAATCGGTGCACCTATGCTGTTATGTCACCAGATATAGATGTGTTTGGTTACCTGTCCTTCCGAGGAGACCAGGCTGAGCCTCTTCAAGACAGGCTGTGTCTGGTTCACCTCTCTATCCCCAGACCCCGGACAACACCTGGCACTTAGTAGGTAGGCATTGAATATTGTCTTAGAAGAGGAGTGAGCACTCTGGTCCTTGGGTACACGTTTTGAAGAAAGGCAGGTTTGGATGGGAGGAACTCCAGTAAAGAGGGCTGGGAATGAGGATGGAGTGATCCCACAGGAGGCCAGAGACTTCTTCCACTCTTGCTCCAGGAAAGTAACAGTCCTCAAAATGATGACAGGAGCTTACTTTTACTCTTGGTACTGTGTAGGCATGACTGTGACCTCCCACACCACTAACTTCTCTAAACAGCAACTGTGTACTCTGCAGACTTTGGCTGGGAAAGCTGATGTCACCAACAGCCACCCAGACCTGCTCTCTGTGCCCTTGGGCTGATTCTTCCTTCTTGCTGTGCTGTCTTTCCCCAGAGGACTGCCCTTGTCTTCTGCTCTCCTATAGGCCTCCACCGAAGCCCTCCTTACTGCTTACCTAAAAAGATTGCTGAGAACAATCAGATTTGCCGTAGCTTGCTGGCCTGACAGCTTAACTCCAGGTTCAGTAACAGATCATGCCTTCTTCCTCAGTGGAAGAAGGTGGAGAGTGACAGAGCAGGACACATGATGTGCTCATCTGACCTCTTGAGTGTATATGTGAATATGCATACCCACACGTGTGCACATACACCATATACATAATACACTACACTCATATACACAAATTGAGTCACTAAGTGAATTTTGTCTTGTGACTAAGACAGCCTCCTACAATTTCTAAAATGACCCTAAGTATACCTCTGCCATTTTGAGTATGTATGTATGCAAAGCATCATTCTCAGCATTACTGGTTGTAAAGTCAAGATGTCAGTCAGGGCTGAAAAACATTTAAGATGCTCTATGTTCTGCATCATCAAATATAGCCAAGATTTAACTCATTTTGTAAAAATAAATATGCACATCCATCTCATAAGTATGTAATTTTGCTTTCTGTCTTTAAAAAATACTACAAAGGGACAGAGAGATTGTTCTTTGGATAAAGGTGCATGCCACCAAGCCTGACAACTTGAGTTTGATCCCTGGAACTCAAATAGTAGAGGAAGATAACAGAGTCCTCCAAGCTGTCCTCTGACCACCACACACTTGCCATGGTATTTGTGTCCCTATCCCCAATAAATAGTAAATGTTTGAAAAATCCAAAGAATTGCTTTTAAATACATTTTAAATACATTTTACTGTGATTTATGACTGGTAAATGTTTGGTTTGTATGCCTATTTTATATGTTTATATACCCAGGGTTGCCTGGTATATGTCTCAGGCAAAAAGATACCACAAATGGAAAGGGTTTTAAGAATTTCTGTCCTAACTGGCCACCTAACCCCTGAGCTTTCTGATTGTGAGGGTCATGAGGTTTCTAGTAGGGATGCTCACTGAAGGATCACCATTGTTGGTGGCTACACACAGGTTGCCAGTCGGAACCATGGTCCAAAATAACAGTGTGACCTGGAGCCAGGGTTGAAGGCACACCATTGAGTATGTCAGATGCAGTTTCTACTTGTGGGTGAGGGACATTGTGTTCTTATGCTCTCTCCACCTCGTACCCTCAGTGAGAAGCCTTTGTCATGTCAGCTTGAAAGTGGGAAGGCTGGTGGGGGCTGGGAGGAGGACTGCTCAGCTGGAGGCAGTCAATAGGAGTGTGTGAACGCTCTACACTCTTCATCTTAGAAATTGCTTAGCCTTTTTGGCTGTCCCTTTATGGCTTGGATTTAGTGCTTTGTGCCAAATTTCTTGTTTCCCTTCTTTTTTTAAAATTTTTTAATTTTTATAAATAGAAAAAAATGCACGCACAGAAGTGGAGAGCAGTATTGTGGAAACGCTAAGTAGACCAGAATTGGTAGGCCAAACTCACCTACTTTTTTCACTTTCCCTTCCCTTTTAAAGCCTTTGTTTTAGGAAAAAGGAAATTGGTGTATTTGGAGAGCAATTGTTGGCTCTTCATGGCAAGACTTGTTAGTCTAAGAGCCTAGAACTGCAAATGGGATGAATAGAAAAGATAGAGGTGAAGCAGGCGTGCTGGGGAGGAAGCAAAGCCCTGGATATTCAGCCTTTCTTATGGGCCTCCAGTGAAAGGCCCTAGGTTTCCTGATGAGCAACCTCCAAGGGCCTGGACCCTCCCACTCCCCATTCTGCCAGAACTCAGGCCAGGCTAACACATGGAAGATGCTAGTTCTTTTGTTGTTTTCTGTGGTACAACATGTCAAAAGTTTTCCTTTCTGACAGAGACCCTATTCACTTCTTTATCTAGTGTACACCTAGTCTCCCTCCTAAGATAAACCTCAAGTGTCCACTGTGAGGGTCCAGCTGGTGTTTCAGCTCAACAGAGCGCTAAGAAGGAAGGCATATGCAGACTTACTTGTTCAGAATTCTTTCTTGAAGCTAGTTCAGCCGGCTAAAGGAAGGAAAAGTTGTGGCTGCCGTATTTACGCTCTCTTTACCTCCCTCCCCCCTCCCTCCCCTCCCCTCTCCTGCCCTCCCCCTTTCTCTGCCTTCCTGCTTTGTTCGCTCAGACTCCCACTGGGCATTCTGCCTGTGTCTGTCCTTAGCCCAGGTGTACCGTGTTTGAGAATTAGATGTTGCCTGGTGAGCAGGATGGCCTTTTATGGGCTGCTTTAATTGAAGGATCTTAATAGTATCCTGATGTGAAGGTGTCCTGGCCCAGCCAGCTCTTTCCATTTTAAGGTATATTCAGGAGGCCAGTGATTCATACCTAGGAATAGAGGCACTTTTTGCCCTAGGAAGAGTAGAGACAGCAGCAGAGTCTTACTCTTAAGAGATGTCTTCGACCTCTGTCTGCCTCTGTGTGTGGTGTTCCATTCTCACACTTTCTCATAGCCCCTCCTGGAGGTGACTTAGGAAGTCACTGGAACCTCTTAATGTGTTCTGTTGGCAGCTTGTTGCAGAAGAGGACTTAGTTCTCTTTGGCTGATTGAGTGAACAGTCTGCATTTTCGTATTTGAAGCACTTTGATTTGCCCTGTGAATCACTCACTAGATGCAGTGCTGAGCTGTGGGTAGATGAATGGGAACCTTCTTAGTTATTTGATACTTTGACTGATGAGAATAAAGGCGTCTACATGAGCCAAGAGAGTTCAAGAGGTGTGGGGATTGAATAGGATATAGACCTGTCTCCTCAGGAACCTTGAGTCTTCTGTGGTAAAACCTCAGGGGTCTTAGGAACATGGAGTTTCTATCCTGACCACTCCTTTGACTTCCTCCCAGCTTTTGTGTCAATTTAACTTGAATAAAATAATTATCTTTGTCAACATTTTTAGTTTGAGAGAATTGTATGCTTGCATGCAGTGGTAAGAATCTTATGTACCTTTTCACCCAGTGTCTCTAGTGGTGCCTTCTTTTAATTTCTCTTTTTAAAACTTGAACTTGGGCTGGCTGACTCCGTAATAAAAGTTCCTGCTGCCAAGCCTGACAACCTGAGTTCGGTCTACAGGGCCTGCATGGTGGAAGGAGAGAACAGGAGCTCTGCAAGCTGTCCTCTGTCCTCTGATATTTAATATTTAGGGGGCTGGAGAGATGGCTCAGTGATTAGGTAACAACACTGGCTGCTCTCACAGAGGACCTGGGTTCAATTCCCAGCACCCACATGGTGGCTTATGACCATCTATAACTACAGTTTGAGGAGATCCAATACCCTCTTCTGGCCTCAGGTACCAGGCACACAGGTGATGCACGTGTATACATGCAGACAAAGCGCACATAAAAATAAAATACAAATATTTTCTTTTTGAGAAAAATATTTTAAAAAATAATTTTTAAAAGTAAAAATCAAGCATACCAACTATAAAAAGGTTGTACAAACTGGCCCTGGCAATATGGCTCCTGGGAGAAGAACTTTCATGCAGGCCTGATGACCTGAGCTGGAGGCCTGGGTCCCGTAAGATGACAGAAGAGAGCTAACTCTGGAGACGTGGCCTTTGACCCCCCTCATACATGCTAGGCCATGCACATGCCTCAGCGTTCACACAGGCTTCTTAAGGCTGTGCAGTTGTCCACAGTAGGAGCAGTAGCTGTTGCAGCAGTCGTTTTGTTTCCTTCCAGAGGGATCCATCCCTGTATAAAGATTATGGATCAACTCCCTTTTACTTCGATACACTACAGCATCTTGTTTTGCATCTTGCCTTTTAAATTGAGCAGTCTGTCTTGGAGACTTAGCTTTGTTAATGCAGTAAGAGCTTCTTTATACAATTGCATAGTATTCCCTGAGTAGATAAGATATAAGTTATTTAACTAGTCCCCTAATCTTTGCTATTACACACACTGTTGCAATGAGTATTCTTTACATGTACAAGTCCCCACATGTGTAATCGTGAGTAAATCTTTTCCTGTGACAAATTGCAAAAAATAAGATAGCTGAGTCAAAGACTGTACTTTAATTTTGATAAATAACTGCCAGGTTGTTTTGCATAGAGATTTTACCAGGTTACATTCTCGCCAATAGTGGTGTCTGTGGTTGCCTGCTTTCACTGTTGACAGAGCCATTATTCCCATGTTTCTATTCTCAGGTGTCCACTTCCTTTCCCCACTGGCTTATCTCCTCATTGATGTGTAGGAGCTCGTGTAATGTGGAATCTAGCTCTTGGCAATATAAAGTACTGGTGTTGTTTTCTCACAATACTGACATTGTTCACAGAGAATTTTATAGCTGATAATTGTGTTAAAGTTTTCCTATGGTCAGATATGTTGTCATTTGTTATGGCTTCCGAGTTTGTATCATAGTTAGAAAGTTTATCTATTCCCAAATTACATTTTAAAATTATGCATTATTTCCTAGTGTGATTATCCCCACCCCTTTCCTTTTTTTTCCCTCTTCCCTCTTTACCCATCTGGAGTTTGTTCTTTGGTGTAAAAAATGAGATGCATAGATCTCATTTTATAGAGACAAGTGCTTTCTTGGGAGTGGGGTGTCTCATACCAATAGCTGCTTCTCTTTGATTTCTGCAGGTAAGTGCCTGATATGGGAGAGGCTGTAACAGCAGCTCCTGTGCTGGGTGGTGTCAGCTTATCAGCACAGCTGTTTTCACAATCAGTATTTATATCCCCCTTCTTAGATACAAAACTAATAGAAAAGTTGGATAATTTGCCAGAATTCTTGCCATTAATGTCCAAAATACAATGTAATCTTTTTATATCACATTTTATTGATTTATTTATCCACTTATTGTGTGTGTGTGTGTGTGTGTGTGTGTGTGT
>CABHPP010041278.1:0-21342 GCA_902168425.1 Peromyscus attwateri | reverse complement strand
GGGGGGGGGAGGGCATCTCTCTTCTGCCCACGCGGTCATGACAGATGAGTAATGGGGACAGCTCAAAATGGAGTCTCTCTAAAAAAATTGTTTTCCATTTATTTGTTTGTTTGTTTTGTGTGACTGTACCTCGCTTTCTTTGTCTCTTTGTGTATGAGACGTATGTGCATGCGCATGCATGCATGCATGCGAGGTTGCACACACACTCTTGTGTTCATTCCACGGCACGTGTGTGGAGGTCAAAGGACAACTCAAGGAGTTGGTTATCTCCCTCCACCATGTGGGGCTCGGGGATTGAACTCCTATCATCAGACTCGGTACAGGGCAGGTACTTTTACTCACAGAGTAAATCATCAGCTATCTGACCTCAGACAGTCATTTTCATTTGCTTGAGACCCAACTAGAATGAGACATGAAAGTGCCTGAAATAATTTAACAGACTAACCAGACATGTTCTAGTTGTTATAATAAGTGTTGTTGGAGTGTGGTGGAAAGTGCGTTTTGGAGACAAATTGTTCACTTTATAATAGCCCGGGGCCATTGCTTGTAAAGGTAAAATCAGGCTGATGATCTTTATTTGTAGAGTTCTATATTATTCTGCAAACAATGGCAAAGAGGTCCGGGTATGTGCATATGACGGGACAAATGAGCCCTTTAGTGAAAGTTTATTTTTGTAAAAATAGTAATAGTAATAATAATTTAATGAGGCTGGGGGAATATCTCAATCAGTAAAGTACATGTCTTGAAAGTACAAGTGTAAGACAAATTGCTAAACTGTCTTATTAATAAAAAACCTAGAGCCAGATATTGGGGTGAAAGCCAAGGGATCAGAGGAATAGGACAAGCCACAGCCAACCTCTCCTCACCAACTCCTCAGCTTCAAAAGAGACCTACTTTGTGTATACCCATGCCTATATGCCTCCTTTCTGTCCTTGCAATCTCACTTCCTGTCTCTGCCCAGCTATATCATTTTCTCTTCCTGCCCAGCTATGTCACTTCCTGTCTTTCTGTACAGACTTCCAGACCTCCATGGTTAACTAGTGTTGGAATTTAAGGCATGTGCCATCACACCTGGCTCTGTTCCCAGTGTGGTCTTGAACTCACAGAGATCTGGATGGATCCCTGCCTCCCAAATGCTAGGATAAAAGGTGTGTGCTACCATTGCCTGACTTCTATGTTTAATATAGTGGCTGGCTTTTTCCTCTGATCCTCAGATAAGCTTTATAAGGGTGCACAATATATTGGGGGACACAATATATCACCACATACAAGAACTAGTTTGATCCTCAGAATGCACAAGGCTGGACATGGTGGCACATGCTTATAATCCCAGCAATGGGGAGGTAGAGACAGGCAGATCACTAGAGCCCAACAGTCAGACAGCCTAGCCTACTACGTGAGTTCCAGGCCAGTGCTATATAAACTAACAACAATTAAAGAGAAAGAGGCCAAGAATTTGAAAGATAGCAAGGTGGGGGTACATGAGAAGCCTTTGGGGGAAGGAAAGAGATGGAGAAATTATATAACTGTGATCATCTCAGAAATAAAACCAATTATTTAAATAAGACAATGATACCAGAGGAATGATGCCCAAGGTTTCCTTCTGACTTCCATTTGCACACACAAACACATGTGCATGTACATATGTATCTACATATGTACAAACAAGCACACACATGCATACACATATTCATATTAACCAATTTAATGAATAAAGTGGTTTCATATCTAAGATGCAAACCAAAATCAAACCAAAAGAAACAAAAAATGTCCCAAACCATTCTAGGTCATTCTTTCCTCTTCCAGAATTGGCTAAGTTTCTAGTTTGTTACCAGTAGGCCCAGAACAAAGCATGTTGTTCACCAGGTTGACTGAGCCAGTTCAGAGTTCTGACCTGTAAATGATCAGAGTTAACACAATCCTTTGGTTCCTTTAACGTTTGTGATTACTTATCTGTGACAGTGCTTCAGACCAGTGGATCCCAAGTGGACATTTGTCAACAAATGTTTCCAGTTTTGCTAATGTGTTTTAGTCTAAAAAATTAAGGAAGAGAGTGAACATTGCTTACAACTCTGTACTTGGTTAGCATTGCACACTTATGTGCAGTCATTGCGTACTTATCATGTGCAGTCTTGGTTCACAGGTCATCACATCTGTAGTTGCTGCATCATGAGTGACAGTGGGAACTCCTCGGTGCAGATGCTAACAGTGGTGGCTAGGAGTCTGCTTCCAGGGTATTGATACATCGTATCAATTAGTTATATTTTGTAAATTTTATAGAGTCATACTCACATTTACTTCTTAAAAAGGATTTATATATATATGCATATATATGTGTATATATATATATATATATATATATATAGTCAATCTTATATGTCATCTTGGTAATGCTATAGTGGTAGATATTTGGCCAAACACTAGTAGAGGTCTTCCCTATGAAGGTATTTTATTTTGTTGTTTTTATGTTTTGAGAAAGGGTCTCTGTATATAACTCAGGCTGACCTTGAACTTGGTGGTCCTCCTGCTTCTACCTCCCAAATGCTGGGTTTATAGGTATCACACCATGCCTACCCTGTGCTTTAGATGTGATTACTATTTACATGATTAAACTCTGAGTAAAGCACATTGCCTTCTATCCTGGGGATAGGTGGATGGCTTTCATCAAATGAATTGAAGACCTCAAAGGCAAAGACTGAAAGAATGCTAATTCAAGATTGGCACAAAAATTCCATGAGAGTTTATAACTTTCTTCCTTGCAGAATTCACCCTGCACACTGCAGCATCAACCTTTGCTGAAGTTCCGAGTTGCCGTTTGCTCTGTGAGTTTTAGACTTGCTAGCACACACATTGTATACAAAATTTAAGACTCTCTCTCTCTCTCTCTGGTTTTACTTCTCTGGAAAATACAACAGGGATTTAATATTTTTCACTGATGTGGTGACTGTCTGCATTTTGTACTGCATAGAATTTCAATTACAGTATTACAAATTTCTTAAGTTATCAAACAAAGGTAAGTTGCCTGTTTAAATTTTTATGTACTTCTGAGTACTCCAAGGTGATATGAAGTGACCTTCACTGGGGCACTACTTAAAAGACATGTGTTTTATGTGTCTTAGTCTGTTGCCTCTGCTTTAGCAGAACAGTGGCTGAGAGATTTATAAAGAATAGAAATGTCCTACTTACTGTTCTGTAAGCTGGAACCCAAGAGCCGAGAGCCACAGGGTTGACATCTGGTGAAGGCACTGCCTGTTTCTAAGATGGTGTGACTTCCCATGATTGTAGCTGGAGTTATCTCCAGTCCCGCCCAGGCCCACAGCCACTCAGACCCAAATAAACACACAGATGCTTATATTATTTAAACTGTTTGGCCTAGTGGCTCAGGCTTTTTTTTAATCTAGTTCTTATATCTTTAATTAACCCATTTCTATAAATTGCCACGTGGCTTGTGGCTCACCAGTACTTTCCATCTTACTTCTCATGGTGGCGGTGGCTGGCAGCATCTCCTGACTCAGCCTTCCACTTCCCAGAATTCTCCTCTCTCTTATCCTGCTTATATTATACTTCCTGCCTGGCTACTGGCCAATCAGCATTTTACTTATCAATCATTCAGAGCAACACATTCACAGCATACAGAAAATCCCCAGCACTTAAGGCTGAGTCAGGAGACACTGCCAGCCACTGCCACCATGAGAAGTAAGATGGAAAGTACCAGTAAGCCACAAGCCACGTGGCAATTTATAGAAATGGGTTAATTTAAGATATAAGAACTAGATAAAAAAAAAAAAAAGCCTGAGCCACTAGGCCAAACAGTTTAAATAATATAAACGTCTGTGTGTTTATTTGGGTCTGAGTGGCTGTGGGCCTTGGCGGGACTGGAGAAAACTCCAGCTACACATGATCAGAGGCAGAAGGGCAAGAAAGGGGCCATCCATGAGTGTCTTTTGTAAGGCTGTAATAAGAGGAGAGACTCTATCACAATCTTCCTCTAGAGCCCCACCTTTCAATGGCTCTTCAGTGGAGATTAAATTTCAATCTGATTTTTAGTAATAAGTTAGTACTATGATTTATGACTCATACCATAGCACTAGCTCATTATATAAATGTGAGGTGTTAAAAAGAAATAAAAAATAACATTATTTCAAAGTTAATTCTTGCTATGGCCTTGAATTCACCATGTAGCCAAAGCTGGTCTTGACCTCTGGGTCTTTGTGCCTTCACTTCCCAAGTGCTGGCATTATGATCATGTGCAACAACACCTGGCTGGATAAACAATTTTAAAAGTATGGGTTTAGAAATGAGATGGTGCTTTACATATTTCTCTCTCCAAAAATATGAATCAGTATGTCTTAGTTACTATTCTATTGCTGTGAGGAGACAGACACCATGATCAAAGCAACTTGTAACATAAAATGTTTAATTAGGGCTTTGCTTAAAGTTTCAGAGGGTTAGTCCATGACCGTTATGATGGGGAGGGTAGCCACAGGCAGGCAGGCAGGCATGGCACTGGAGTAGCAGCTGAGAGCACAATTCTGATCTGAAAGCTACAGACAGTTATGGATCAAGAGCCCACCTGTAGTGATGCACCTCCTCCATGAAGTCTACCTCTCATCCTTCTCAAACAGTCTACCAACTGGGAACCAAAGATTCAAATATGTGAGTCTATGGGACCCATTCTCATTCAAACCACCACACTGTGTCTCCCATTCACAAAAACTTTTAACACCTTAAAACATATGGAGATAGAATTTCCTAACCTGCTGGGAAGTCCATTGAGAAAATTTAAGGTATACTATCTCCCAATTATTTTGCAACAAAAATGAATGTCAAAGAAAAGGTGGAAGGTATAAGTTAACCAGAACCTTTGCATAATTAAGACATAGCAAACAGGCAGGGCACTGTAAGTCCAGCTACTATTGTGTTTCCTTGACTGGACAGTACACATTGGTGGGGGAACCCTTTAATTCTTAATGCAAATAAACAGAACTGGAAAATGCACTCAGTTGAATTAGGCTATGACTGAGACTCTTTCAAAGTCATGTTAGGTACTCATTATGTCTGCACTGACTAAGATATTTTTCACAACAGAGTTAAGTATTTTGCTCTGGATTAATACAAAACATTAATACAATATGTTAAGATGATAGCTCTCACTTGAATTTCTCTATTTGGTCCTATTTTATGAAGCTGTGCATGAAGGGCATTGTGTGTAAATAAATGTGACCGTGTTGAGGATGTGTGTTCAAAGGACCTCAGAGCCGAGCTCAGTGGGAGAGAACCTGCCTTCTTTGCATGGAGCCCTGAGTTCAATCCCCAGCACAGCAGAAAAGAAGACTCGGAGTAATTAGAAAGGTTTGGAGCTCACAATTAGATTCTTAAAGGTAAATGACTGAAGTGTGCCCCCATGTGGTGGGGGGAAAGGCCACAGCCACTAGCCACAATCTTCAGGGCAATACCAAAGAACAGGAAGTAAGGAAACAATCCAAGCACATTGGAAAACTTCTGGGGCATCGAGGGACGCTGAGGGCAACTGTGCCAACTGGCATCTGTCCAGGATGCTAATGCCCCTCTTCTTACAGAAATATCAAGGGACCGAGAGAGGAGGAGGGAAGGAGGCTAACTTGGAAGCCTATCAGGAAATACAGGAAATTTAATTTTAAAATTAGAAAAAGTTTTCATTTAATGGGATTAAGGAGAGCATTGGGTAAGTACTGTTTAAAAATGTAAAACTGCACAGAATGGCAGCCTGCCAGCCATCTATAGTAAGCCCTCTCTCCTCCCCATTATCTGGAATGGTTCTTTGTGTTTAACTTTTCCTCTCTGAAATACTAAACTTGTTGGCTGGTTGATCCATTTTAGCACATGCTTGCAAATGGAAGAGATACAACATGACGGTGTGTTTATTATTTTTTCCTTTAGACTGTAACTTGGTTGAAACTATTGTGGCCTGGCTTAGGGTTGGAGTAAAGGATTCCCTTTCTCAGTTGACCAGAGTGGTCCTTAAATTGAAAAAAGAACTAAGAGGCTCAAAGCAGATAGGAACAGAACAAACACAGAAATTTCTATTGGTAGAATACTGCCCATAAACAGACTTGGTTAGGCAGGTGTGCGTGGTGTGGCTTTTAGAGGCACACAGGGAGAGATGAGGCCTTCAAAGAGTACATTGTGTTTGGTTGCTCAATTCTCCTTCCTCTTGGCAAAAGCTTGATTATTATGCAGGGGTGGAGATGAGGGCTATGAAGAGATTAGACAGGGAACACCCCACAGCAGAATTCACCTTCAGAACCTCTGTGGATTTAAACAAAACTGAAGCGATAGAGTTGGCTTTGAATACGTGACTTACCACTTGGCACATGGTAGTAGTTTTCAAGTCCAAATTTGCAACTCTTCAAGGTTTATTTTTCTCAACCTATCTTGGGCTCTTCCCTTAGTGCGGACTGGGTAAGGGGCGGATAAACTCTAAATCCCAGAAGAATATGGAAGTTGCTGTCCCTGACTGGAGGTTTAAGAGAATGTGTATGACATCTCTTTATGTCCCGGAGGAAAAGGAGTCTGTCGTTGAAAAATAATAACCTCCGGAATACAGTCCATCGGTATCCTCAGCACATTGTTTCCAGGACTCCTCCTTCTGGTACAGATCCTGTTTGCAGATACCAAACCCACTGGTGATACAAACGTCGCAGCGACTGTGTAGAATATCCAGACAGACTCTCATAGAGTGTATTATCTCTGGATTACTTGCAATATCGAGCACGATGTGAATGCTGTGTGAATAGTTGTTAGGCTGTGATTTTAGAGAAAAGGAAAAGAAAAAAAGATAGTCACACTCCGGAGATTTGTGTTTTTTTTGGGGGGGGTTAAAAAATATTTTTCATTTGAGGCTGTTTGATACATGGATACAGAGGGCCAGTTACACCCGCAGAATCTGACCACTTCGCAAATATTTATTATCTCTGTGTGGGAGCCGCCATCTCTGTTTCCTGGCCTTTTCTGGTGTTCTCTCTGCTCCCACCTTTATCCTGTCTGTTCTAAGCACACAGTCACAGTAACCGTTTGCTAAGTTAGATCATGTCCCTCCATCTTCAATGGCACATCATTTTACCCAGATGAAAAGTCCAAATCCCTCCAAAGGCCTAAGGACTCTGCAATGCTGGCACTGTGCATACACCCCAGCTCCCTTGCTCACTTACGCCTAGCTCTGCATCTCTTTGCGTTTCATCAAGACGCCCACGTGCAGCCTTTACTTCTTTTTCTACCCCCTGTCTGAAATACTCTTCTATCAGATAGCTTTATGGATTCCTTCATGTCTCGTGCCCTCTGCTGACCAGATTACCAGATGGAGTGTGGAAATATCCTGCAGTCTTTCCCTTAGAAGACTTTTCACTACCTACCGTGTACAAGGGTTTATCTTTGTATCCTTTAGAGATGTGCATCGGAGAAGCTGGCCCCACCTGCTGCGACTGTACTGCTAGTTCTCAACAGCAGTTTGTTTTCTTCTAGCTTATGTAAAATGTACTTGAATTTCATAAAGTTAATTTTTCTTTAATTGGGGCAGTTATATCGAACCATTGAAGACTTTCTGGGTGGATTCTCAGAGTGGTTTTGGATGGCTGGGGTTTGACTATTAGGATATTTGTGGTGGACTGAATATAGTCTTCTGGGAACTCCTAGCCTGTAGACTTGACCCTCACTGTGATGGTATTTGGTGAGAGATATCTGTCTATCTATCTATCTATCTATCTATCTATCTATCTATCTATCTATCTATCTATCATCTATCTATCTATTGTGTTCATTGCCTGCATGTTTATCTGTATGAAGGTGTCAGAAACCCTGGAACTGAAGTTACAGACAGTTGTTGAGCTGCCATGTGGGTGCTGGGAATTGAACCTGGGTCCTCTGCAAGAGCAGTCAGTGCTCTTAACTGCTGAGCCAGAGGGAGATCTTGGTGATAGTTAAGACTGAATTAAACCATGATTTAATCCAACAGGACTGATGGCCTTACAGGAGATGAAAATCTTTTTTTTTCCCTCTCTATGTATACACTGGAGAAAGGCACATGGAACAGAGAGAGAAAGTGGCTGTACTCAAGTCAAGGAGTGTCCTCACTAGGAAAGAAGTCTGTAGGCACCTTGGGCTTCACCTGGCATCCAGAACTACAAGAAATAAACCTCTCTTAAGCTCAGAAGTCTGCTGTGATATTTTGTTATGGCAACATGACTATGATACAGAGCAGCAGAGCTATACAACAAGGTCAACTTGTCCCAAGAAAGTGCTAGATGCTGTTTGGTCACTTGGTATTGTTTCTATACTGTCTTTATAAACATATTGTTTAATGGCTGGATAGAATTATCAAATGGATCTTTCAGAAATAAGGATCGAACCCAGGGCCTTCCATATGCTAACCTAACAACCACTTTGCCACTGAGCCTTCTAGTTCTTTATATATATATATATATATATATATATATATATATATATATATATACACGTGTATGTATGTATATGTATATATGTGTATATACATAAACATAAAAATAAATATATGTATACATATTGACAGAGGGTCTCACAGAAATGTCCAAGAAAACCTTGAACTTGCAATCTTGCCTCAGTCACCCTAGTGGCCATGACTGCATATGTATGTTCTTATTGCTCATGGCTAGAATTGGAGCAGTCCCTAAAGAAAAGATTTTGAAGAGATGAACTCCTTTGCCACCAATACATTAACTCACAGCTTCAAGAATAATCCTTTATTGAAGGTACTGGTGTGGGAATGCCATGTTCATCAGCTTTCCATTACTGTAACAAAATATCAAAGATAATTAACTTAAATAGAGGACTGGTTTATTTTGGCTGATGGTTTTGGAAGTTTCAGTGCCTATCTGGCTGTCCTTGTGACTGTCTGGCTGATGGCAAGGCAGTATATTCTACCTGGATGTGTGATGGATGAAGCTTCTCACTTCATGGTATCTAGGACACAACCAAGAAGAAGGAAGGGGGTGGTAGGAGGTAGGCCAATATATCCCTTTTGAAGGTAATGTTTCAGTGACCTACCTTTGTTCCATTATGTCCAACCCTTTTCAAGGTTCCATCAACTCCCCATATTGTGGAGTCCGAGCCTTCAACACAGAGACCATTGGTAGGCACTTGCTGACGCCACAGCGCTGCGTGGCCCACTTTGTGTTTCAGCCTGGATAGGGGCCGTTAAGTTGAGTGATTAACAAAAGAGAAATGTTTCTCTCTGTGTTTTTAGATCCATGAGCTTTAAGAGAGGCTTCCCAAGCCACGGGTGGTGCCTGTGCTTCCCCTGATGTCCATTGTCTCTGAACACAGCCTGAGGTTATATGCTGCTGCAAAGATAATTTTGACTTTTTAGATGATTGTAACTTGAAACCAAAACCATTTCCCAGTGGGAAGCGGACCATAACCAAAGCAGCTTCTTCTGCTGTCCAGGATTCAGGTTTTGGTAGTCAGGGACTTTCTACCAAGGTCCTTGCAGGAACTTCCTATTTCCTACTGAAACTTGATTGCACTGGGAGAGTGTTGTGAATGTCCATTCATATCATCATGGCGTCTCATTGCTGCTCTCTGTCAACTTGATGAAATGCTTAAAACAACCAAGAGGTCCTGTAGTCAGAAGTTTTAAAGGTCTGGAGGTCTGTACAGAAGTGACAGAGCTGGAAAGGAAGAGGAAGTTATAGCTAGGTAGGAAATTGAAGAGAGAGACAGGGAGAAGAAAGAAAGAGGAGAGAGATGCTGAGAGCCTCTGCCAGGAGAAGTAAGATGTGAAAGTATTGGTCACGAAGTCACGAAGCCACATGACAATTTATAGATAAATAGAGACGGGTTAAGTTGTTAGAGCTGGCTAGCGAGAAGCTTGAGCCATAGGCCATCCAGTTTGTAAATAATATAAGCCTCTGCATGTTTACTTGGGACTAAGCAGCTTCTGAATGCAAGTGGGAGAAATTTAGGGACACAGGAAAACTTCTGACTACAGTACTCAGGAGATGTCCTGAGGAAGGATTGATCAACAGTTGCGATTTCTCCTGCTGGTTGAGAGAAATAATTTCGGTATCTCACTCACACCATTGCACAACTTGGTAGAGCCTTAGCTTCTTAGACCAGCTCTCATTTGCTCTCCCAGTCTCTTTATTACCGCCCCCCCCCCCCCAGGAACTTGGCATAAAAGCTGTAAGAAAACATTAATGTTTGTGAATTCTTTCATTGAACAACTATAAAAATTAGAAAATTCAGTGGTGGCACATGCCTTTAATCCCAGCACTCAGGAGACAGAGGCAGGCAGATGTCTGAGTTCGAGGCTAGCTTGTTCTACAAAGCAAGTTTCAGGACAGCTAGGGCTACACAGAGAAACCCTGTCTCAAACAAACAAACAAACAAACAAACAAACCCCCCCTCCCCCCAAAAAAAAAGAAAGAAAAAAAAAAGAAAATTCCTTACAATAGGCTGCCTTCCTATTCATTCTAATTTCTGATTTGAAGCCATTGAATGAATCTAGAATTTCTTCTTTATGGGCAACCTCTGGATTATGTAAAACATGTACGTGTCTTTTTTTTTTTTTTTTTTTTTAAAGGACTCCTCATAGTTCTTTAAGTTCACCTGAAAAGATGATTCAGGGTGGGGTTATGTCTGTTGTCAAGGATGGTGTCTTAAGATCCAGTGAAACCAGTCATGATCGAGTCCCCCAAAGACCAGCGACTAACATGATAAAATTCAAAAGCCAAGACCGTTCTTTAGGAAGGAGCTGCGGCCAGCAAGCTGCTATAGAAGCAGGCTGAAATAGAAAGATTTCATAGCCACTTAGGATGATAGCAAAGATTGGGGGTGAGTTAAATAAAAAAAAAAAAGAGAGAGAGAGAGAGAGAGAGAGAGAGAGAGAGAGAGAGAGAGAGACTGGTTGAAAACACAGAGTGAGAGTCAGACTTTCAGGACCAGGGCAGAGGGGGATTTCTGTAGTCTTGGCAAAGCATGCCAGCTAGAGAGAAGCTTCACCTTTGTTAGTTGCCTGGCCTGCTTTGTAATGGAAAACAGACATCATCTATGATAATATGGAGAGACCCTGTGGTTCCCACTGTCCTAATCTCTGCCCAAAGAACAGCTTTGAGTCTAAGTCACTTTGAGTCACAACTAATACACAGCCTACAAAAAGGAAAATTTTGTCTTCTGCCAATACTCCTGTAAAATACTGTAACACAGACAGGCGGTTTATCGTTGCACGGCTAGAGGGCATTTTTTATCAGCAGATTCCCATTGGCTACCTCTTTCCATCCTTACCTACATCATAAATAAAGGTCTTAGAGGGCTGTGGCCTGAGGAGATAAAGAATGATTACCTTTCCATTTTAAATAAAGTTTTCTCCTGGTTGAAGCCTCATGCCTTTGAGTTCAGTTCAGTTTTCTGCAGGCCATGGCTGACGGGATAAGGCTAGGACTAGGCCTCCTCTTGGTATCCATTTGCTGGGGTTGAGATTGCTCAGGTCACGAGCTAAGGAACAAGTTTGGAATTCTGCTGTGTGGAGCCTGATGCTATTCTGAGCAGGCGGGCAGCCCCAAACTCCAGCTCTGCCCATTCAACTTCCTGCCAGTGAACTGGTGGTGGGCAGATTTTCTAATCTTTCTAGGTCTGAGTTGACTTGTTTGCAGGACAGAGGCAGGCATGCCTTCCATGATTTAACTGAGATGGTATGTCTTCAGTGGGTTTGGGCTGAAATAACACATCATCACAGGTTTTACGGCTTAGAGGGAAATTTATTGTTCACAGCTCCGGAGCATAGAAGCCCAAGATCAGGAAGCCAGCAGGGCTGGGTTCTGGAAGGGACCTTTGCTGTGCTACCAAGGGCCAGCTTCTCCCAGTATCCTTCCGTGGTGTGAAGAGAGCATTTATTAAGACAGCAATCCCATCCATGGGCTCCATCCTCATGACTTAATTACCTCCTGATAATGTGAAGGTTCAGTCCCCAGTGGAGTTCTGGGGAAGTGACCATAACATGAGGATACTGACAGAACTATGACAGATTCTTTTTTTAAAAAAATAATTTATTTAAGTTTATCTTATGTACATTGGTGTGAAGGTGTTGGATACCCTGGGAATTAGAGTCACAGACAGTTGTGAGCTGCTATGTGGGTGCTGGGACTTGAACTCAGGTCCTCTGGAGGAGTAGCCAGTGCTCTTAACCTCTGAGACACCTCTCCAGCCCCATCTGTGACGGCTTCTTATAACTGAATGGACCACTGGAAGGTGGTGAAAGCTGGAAGGTGGAGTCTGACTGGAGGAAGAGGGCTGCTAAGCGCTTGCTTTTAAGTGATGTGTCTTGTCCTTAGCTTCTTCCTCCGTCCCCGCCCCTCTCATGTGCCAATTGTAACGAAGTCACCATCCTCTTCCACGACATATGACATCATATTTCTGCCTGGCTACCTAGAAGCAATGGCTTCAACATCCCACAGATCAGAACATCTAACACACAAGGAAAACCTTTTCCTTTTGAGGTGGCTATGCTCCTGTATTTTGTCACAACAATAGAAAGCTATCTAACATACATAGACCTAATCTCCTAAAGCACTGCCGGTGGGGGCGGAGCCTAGGATTTCAACATGAATTTGGGGAAAGACATACTAAGTTTATTGTAGGAGCTTTCAGAATATTTGGCAGAGAATCCATGCTTTATATTTCAACGTTTTATAAATTCTACCGCAGTCAGTTGTATTCAACAGGGGATGTTTGCTAGATATTCTCAGCGGCTGTGTTAGTCAGGGTTCTCCAGAGAAATTGAACTGATAGAAGGGATATATATTAGAGGGAGATTTATTAGATTGGCTTATAAAGTACAGTCTGGGTAGTCTGACAATGATTGTTTCACACGAGAGAACACTGAGAACCCAGTAGTTACTCAGTGCATGGGACTGAGAGTCTCAGCAGTACCAATGGCATCAAAGGCCTGGAGAGCCACTGGTCTTCAGTCCACATTGGACAACTGAAGGAGCTGCTTCTGGTGTCAGTGAGAGAATGCAGAAGCAATAGTGGCAGGGGCAGAGTATATGAGCCTGTTAACAAGAGTGGAAGCAAGCAGGTCAGTTTCCTTCTTCTCCTTCCTGTTATCTGCGCTGCCACGGGAAGGTGTTACCGATGACATTGAGGGTGAGATTTCACACTTCAGACAACCTGACCAAGAAAGTCCCCCACAGTAATGCCCAGTGGCTTACCTTTTAGTTAATTACAGAACCAGTCAACTCAAGAGTCAAGAGTAAACATTACGGTGGCCAGCAGCAGTGGAGAAAGCTGACCATCTATTGGTCAAAGACGTTTTCCATTACGTTGTGAGGAGTATTTGTCAAGAAGGCAGGACCAGGCAAACACATGGATTGATCTCTCTGTCTACTTTGCATGTTAGTAGTGGCATCCAAAAAGTATTCTAAATGACCTCAGGAAGTGGACTCAATGTAGACAACCGATTTCTCTCTCTCTCTAATTCTCACAAAAATCTCCTAATGCTATTACTATTATTCATCTCCCAGGAGAAGGAATCTCACTTAGTGAAATTAACTCACTCAGAAGATTTGTAGGTAGAAACTTACTGAGTTTGCATGTAAAGCCAAGTCTGTCTAAATTCCCTTAGACCCGGTAGAGAGGGCTATGGAAAGGGTTTTTTGCAGAAGCTTTTCCTTGGAAGGCAGAGATCCCTTGGGGAAAATCACAAGCAATGCTGAGTCTCAAGGGAACCAGACAGTAAGGACCTGAGACGGGGATCCAAGATGATGCAAAGAGGCAGGCCAGGGCCAGCCTAGCATGTCATCAAGGCAGCTTTGGAAGTGTGAGCAGGGTGTGGGGTGTGGAGGTGTGGGGGTGGGTGGGGTGGGACGTGGGGCTTGAATGCTATAGATGACTGTCTGCTTCAACAGAGAGAACTAACAGACATGAGGTCCAGAATCGTGGCTATCCTGGGGGGACATGAATCCGTCACCTGCAAGAGCCTGCAAGTCTATAAATTAAACCCAGCCTACAGTGGGTGCCCAATAAACATTTGTCACAGGAATGCATGGATGGTTTAAAATATTTACTCTAATGTTTACCCAGCTTTGACTGAGAGCAGCTGTTGGCACTAGAGAAGGGTCCTGTGTGGACCACTCTCCTTATTAATACTGTTGAGAAGGATCAGCCGGGAGGCTGTCTTAGAAATGAGTTGTGGGCAGGTTGTTCACTGTGGCTTTTAAGGTTAGGTTTGTAGAGTAGGCCCGAAGAATGTTATTTCTTTCTGTTGAATCCTTCTCCTGCACAGTAGAAAACCCAAAACCCAAACTGAAGGCAACCCTTAAACACAGTGTACAAATTTAAATCTCTAAATGGATCCAGAAGTTGCTTTCTTTTTAACCAAAACTGGAAATGATTTCATCAAATTGGAGAACAGAATACAGAAAACAGCAGAACATGCTGAGATGTGTTTCTCCACAGAGGGATTCCGCATTTGAACAAGCTATAGTTCAGAAGCCCAGATATGTCTAATTGCACAAAGAAGACTCCATGTCCATGTCCAAGGCTCTCTTCCTCTAGGCTACTCAACGTTGGCCACCGTCTCCTACAGAGCATTTGGTTTTCATGTCTCCTTGGCCTGTGAGCATTTCTTATTCATGCATCAGCCTTGTGGCTTTGGGGTGGTGTGGGTGGAGAGTGGGAGATGTGAGGATAGGAAAGTTTGTTCATAGGGCAGGTGGGCAGGTTCGCATTTACCCTTCATGGGCAACTCTGAAGCTTGTCTTTAATTTTGTATCAAGGCGCTCTTTCATTGGGGGAACTTCGGCACCTTCCTGCTCTATGATAAATGCATGATTTTAGGACCTTTTATGATCTCTCTTCTTGTGTTTGTTAGTAACAAAAGCCTTCTCTGTATTTTTTTTTTCTTCTTCTGTTCATCGAACAGACAATGTGAGAGCTTTTCAGAAGTTGTCCCAGGACATCATGAGGCGGGGCAGCCTGTCAGTGGTGTAGATTTAGCTAGAATATTAAGGAAGGGAAAAGCCTCAGCATTATTGCGGTCATTGCAGCGTTTTAAAACTTCACAGCTCAAGACAACGTGTTTTCCATTACTGTTTACCTCCTTGAAGGAAACAGTTGTTTCAGGGCGACATGGTGAGACCAGGCTCATTACGTACCACCGTGACAGCGCTCATATCTTGTAGAAATCTGAAATGCTTTAAACACACTCACATATTTCCATGGTGAGGGCTTCTCTGTGCGGGGCTGCCAAGCTCTGCTGCACATATGATGTGAGACTGATTATTTACCAGTGGGCTCTGTTGATCACTGAGCCTAAGAATCGACCTTTCTTGGAGAGGTACGACAATCCATGTCAAGCATTTTAGAGGTTTCTTTTTCCCTTTTTCTACGAGAGTTGGACAAGGACTTACGCTTTGTTCCCTGTTACTGGCAACCTCGGTCCCTCTATCCGATGTACTTCTTTTGCAGAAGTAGATGATGGGATTTGTGACTTGCTCTGCTCTCACCCATTAGTATTTACCTGTGTGCTGAGGTTGTCCCCTGGGAACACCCAGGGCCTCTACACAAGTTCTCCCTGTGACTTCAAAGATGCTCTCGATCAGTGGATAAGTTGTAGTTTTGAGAAATTGATTCCCTATGATGGGGAGTTGGAAAATGAGTACCAGAGCATCCTTTCTAGGTGAGCTCGGAGGTAGAGTCCTTAGCTTCTCACTGAGTACCCAGAATGATGGAGCTCCGGGCAATAGCTGACTTCACACACATCCTTGGTATCCCTCCCCTCCACTCCACCCCTCTCCCCTCTCCTCTCTATTTCTCTGATGACTGTTTCTAGGACCCCGCCCCCGCCCCCTCGGCGCTGCCAATTGCTGTACCCACATTTGTACCTGATGGCTGATTGCACAAGGAATCCAGAAACCCCCAGGACAGGGCTTAAATTTCTCTCTTTTGATTTATTTATTTTATTTTATCTGGACCAGTGTTTTGCCTGAATGCTATGTATCTGTACCATATGCATGTCTGGTGCCTTCTGAAGAGGGCCTCAGATTTGATGGGACTGCAGTCGCCGGTGGTTGGGAGACATCAGGTGGGTGCTGAGAAACAAAGCCAGGTCCTCTGCAAGAACCAGGGGCTCTTAACTACTGGGCCATCTTTCCAGTTCCCAAGACAGGGTTTTGAACTAGTAGAATGTACCTGAGCTGTACTGAATGTGCTCTAGTATGCTACGAAGAAAATTTATTGCCTCTTTTTCTTTCTTTTTAAAATAGACTTTATGTTTCAAGCAGTTTTAGATTCTTAGCAAAATTAAGTAGAGGACAAGGAATTCCTGTATCCCTCCCACAGGAGTACCATCCCTCCCACGGTCAGCATCCCGCAGGAGAAGAAGCTACAGGGACTTCTCTTTGTCACCCGCTGTCCACAGCTTAAGAGTTTATTCTGGGAGGTGTGTCATTGTGGATTTTGACCAAAGCTGAATGGCATGTTTCTACCCTCCACTTTGCTTTTCCATAAGGATGAATTCCAGGTTCGTTATTTTATTTTATTTTGTTTCAAATCCAGGATGAATATTTAAATCTCGCCCCTTTAGCCTCTGATCCCAAGCTGAGCCACTCTGCAGCGCCTGGTGGTAATTCGCCACATGTCATCTGCCCTGGTACCAAAGGGAAAGACATCCCTAGTCAGGTTGTCAGGGGCGGTTCTGCATACCTAACTTCGCAGCCATTGTCGTCTGTCTCAGGAGCGCTCGTGGAGGCAGGCTATGTAAATATTATCTATTATTATTACTGATAATTCCTGGCAGCTGTAACGGTGACAAAGCTAGCTTGCCCCATGTCCCAGATGGGAGCCTCCTTGGCCTCTGTTCTTCACGGCGGTGTGAACTGAAGTGAACTTGACTTGTCAAACTGCATCTCCATGTCCAGGACTAAAATCCCTGTTGCCCAGAGATGCTGCGCGCTGTGCAAAGCAGTCCTCATTTGCACTTCCGAGAAGTACCCCCCCACCCCCCACCCCGTCACTCCATCCACCTTTTTTCTTTCTAAAAAATGTAGGGTGGAATGCTCAGCCATAGTTCTTGGTGGGAGGTCCCCTGTGTTCTGCCCTAGATTTTCAAGCCGGCTGTCAGGCCAGGTGGGGGCTGTAGTGTTATTTTAGTTGTGTGGTTGTTGTTTTTAGTTAGCAATTTTCTTCCTTTTCTTTTTCTTCCTCCCCCCTTCCCTCTTTCCCTTTCTTGTTCCTCTTTTCTGTGCTCACAGCTGCGTGGCTTCAAAGACTCTACTTCCTCCCTGCTGGGCTGCAAGCAGAGAATTATCACCCTGGGAACAGTGAGGGTCTGAAACGCAGGAGCTGAGCCGGGCCCGTGTAGCTGAAGGGACCTTGCTGAATCTCTCTAAAAGTCATTTGTTCCTGTTCTGGAGATCGTCTGTCAGTACTGGGAGCATTACTGAGCCACAGACATCGCTTTCATTCCTTCATAAAGGTCCTAATTATTATATTAAATTAAATTAACGACTACATTTTGAGAAAGGGTCTTATGTACCCAGCCTGGCCTCAGACTCAGTACATAGCTGAGGATGATCTTGAACCTCCAATCTTTGTGTCTCCACCTCCTAAATGCTAGGGTTATAGGTTTATGCTTATAAATGTCTGGCTCATGTGGTGCTGGGGATCAAAACCCAGGGTGTCCAGCATGCTAGACAAGCACTTCAATTGAACTGCACCCCTAGCCCCGACACACCTAGCCCAGTTTCTCTGTTGGATGTATCACCATCACATTTTCCTATTGCTAACAAGGAGATGTCAGCTCCACGCCTAGTACTATGCCAAGTACCAGTGAGTGCTCAGGAAGCTTTTGTTAACTGAACAAGCAGAACCAAAGCTACAAGGAGTCCCAGCTATCTATCACATGGCCCATGTGCTCTAGCCTTGGATGAGAAACTATCTAGCCAAAAACCCTTAAGGAAGTGCCTGGAAATAGTAACAAGCATGCCATCTCCCTTCTGGTGGGCAAGGGGTCAACATGCTGATAGATGAATGTCTTGGGGAACCTAGACAAGTTACTTTCCTAATGTGGTGTCTCAGGTCCCAAGAGTCCTTACCCATTCTACCAGCTTCAGGGGATTTTAATGGGTTTGGTTTCAGGAGAGATACAGGGCTCTCCCATCTGTATTTCGGTGCAATTTCTACCTAATAAGCTCTCACTATCTAGCTAAGCGTTCCATCAACTGGTATGATGAATTTGCTGCTGATGGCTGGGACTTACATTTTTACTGCCTGCTGCCCCATCTGAACAGGGACCATGAGTTCTATGCAAATGCTGACTCTCATGAGTTGTGTGGTTGGAGAAGTGGTCAACAGGTAGGAGCTACGGGCACAAGAGGCTGTTTAAAGGGGGCGTGCTGGTGCTGGATATGTAAAAACTGGAGATGTGGCTTCAGTAAGGCCACTTTATTGGGTTGAGGTGGGTTTTGTGATTCATATTAAGGACCAGGTGCCAAGGCTTAGAATGCCACTTAGACTAAAGCAATAGCTAATGCATTTCTCTTCTCTGTCAGGACAGACAGACAAGTAGTAACAAGATTGCTATTCTCTTAGGTCAGTCGCATACTGAGGACTTAGTTCAATTTTAGGACTTCATCCTACCCAGGTGTATTTATTTCCTCCCCTACATTGGTTCCCTTTTATGAAATGCCGATGCAAGCTTTAAACATACCGTACTATCCAAGGTGGGTTGCCAAATTAGTTTTGGAAAGAGTTCAACGAACTTGACCTGGTTAAGACGGACCTTTTCAGATCTTTACTCTGGTGACGCTTCGTGAATTTCCAAGCTCAATGATGATTCTCTGTTGAATAGTCCAAGCTCTGAGACCATGGAGTACTTTTTGGCAGAGCATTCAGGGGGATTCTTGTTCCGAGAAGCCTATCTTGGAAACAATCTTTTGATGTTCTCCCAGAGTTCGGCCATTTGTGATTTGAATGTCTCATTGGTTTCTCTGGCTGAAATGTTCCTGCCTGGAGAGTCGGATTCTCATGGAAACTTCTCTGTCATATTTGCCTTTTGCATTTATCGGAATGAGCTGTTCCGTCATAGTTATCACTTGGCACTCTAGTTTTAGATCTATTCAAACACTCTTTGGAAGCTGAAGAATTACAGACCCAAGTAGGTCAAATAACTTAATGATAATCAAATTATTATTTTATTATTGTTATGTTTTGACCTTGGTGAATACCAGAGTTATGCTGTCTTCAATTTCTTCTCTGATGTCTCACAGAGCATCTTCCAGGGAAATGAGTCTTCTCTTGTTGGGACAGAGCAGGAGTGGCCCAGAGGCCTAAGTGTGACAATTCAATGCCTGGGTGCTATTCCTATGAACTTTTTGATGCCTAAGCAATACAGAAATGGAAAGGAAATACCAGAAAGGAAGAAGGAGATCACAGAAATGCCAGGATTCTCAGAACGGGGCACCTATTTTTTTTTTTTTCCCACAGCCCAGCTTCTGGGACTTGTAGACCAGGAAAGATTTCACCCGTGGTGGAAAATGCAAGGTTGAAACAGGAGTCCTGCTGAGCTCCAGCACAGTGGGAGGTCCTCCCGGGTGCTCTTCTTTCCTGGCAGAAAGAGGAAGTGCTAGAGAAATGGCCTTTGAGTTCTGCTATCAGCACTGGGGAGGCTGTGGTGAGTTTGAGTTTGGTTTTAAAAGGAGTGATTAGCATCTCTCTAAGAAGGTCAGAGAGAAAGCTGCTTGGGGGCTGTGGAGAGGGATGAGGGACAGATTTGACGTAGCTGTCATTACCTCCCAAGGAGGCCCAAAGGGCTTGGAAAATCATCAAAGCAGGAATTCCCAAAGTGCACGGTCAGGAAATTCTTGAAAACAAAGTTTTGTTTGCAGAAGTAGGTTGCAGGACGCCATAGACTGAGCAGTAAAACTTGGGTTTCCAGGAGTTTGTTATAAGCAGGGTGGTAGGGAACCAGAATGACGTATCAAGAAAAGAGAAGGGCCCCAGATGTGAGAAACACAATTGATACGCGGGGCCCCTGTGTTGGATGAATGTACCTTATACAGTTATCCAGTTCCCTGGAAGAGCTCTAGAACTCACCACGTGCCTCATAGGAACTAGGGACATGATAAACATCCGGTGAATGAAAACTTTTAAGTTTGATGTTGCAACTTTCTGGTAAGTTACCTAAAGCCTTCTAGCCCCCACTTTTCCCTCTTCACCTCTGTGTCTATTACTAGAAATTTGGTAATTCCCTAGAACACCCTATTTCTGTTCAAGACAAAAATCTGGCAACCGTGAGGGCTTTGCAATTTATAAAGACAAACTTGTTTTTTTTTTTTCAGGGCTGTGGAGAACAATGGTGAGACCACAATGGCCTCCTCTGTGTGGTGAGAAGCAACTCTAGGGAAGGACCCTGTTGGCTGAACTTACAGCATCTGTTTGATAAACCAGTTACTGGAGTCACCCCAGCCAGATGCCCGGCGGGCAAACACATCTCTGATGTGGTTTTGAGCACATTCTGTTTTGTTTTGTTTTGTTTTTTTCTCCTCTCATGGCGTTTCCTTCTCTGAGTTCTGATGGCTCCTTCTTTGCACTCCTCTCACATCGCTTCGACTGGGAAAGAAGAGCAAAGCGTTCAGAGCTGGAATTCCTAGGTTCAGGGTGGGTTGCTGCTGGCCTGCTGATGGGTGTCTGTCCAGTGTAGTTGGCTATTTATCAGCTTCAGGTTAGAGCTGATGAGGTGAGATGATAATCATCTTATCTCACAGTGGTTTCCCAAGAACGAAGCCAGATAATAAAGAAGAGAATACTTATCAAATCATAAGGCAACTTGCAAATACTGCTTATTATGGTGGTAGTACCACATATTCCTATATTGTTCGTACCTGGAAAGCAAAGAGCGATAGACGATCATTCTTATCAGTCCCAGAATCTAGCGAGGTGACTTACATTAACAACGCCATTGAATATAGCAATAGAGATAACAAATTAACCAGGAATAACCTCCCTTTCCCAGTTCGGGGAAAAAAAATCATAGCAATAAGGAAGGGACCTTGGGAGATTGGGAGGATGGGGGCTTGCAGGATGTAGGAGATATCAGAGGTCTTAGTAAGGTCGCTACCATTCCTCCCTGCAGGAATAACCAGGGAAGGGACTACTTACTGGCAGATTTGTTGGGAGGACTCTGGAGAGGCTGACTTCTGTGGGTGACCACGGTTTGCACGCAAACTGCTTTTGAAAACCAACACCGGTTTCAGGAATCTTGTCCCTAGGTGCCAAATGAGAGGAATAACCCGAGCGATCGGAAGAATCAACATTTTTTTTTTTTTTTTTTTT
>CABHPP010041274.1:0-14973 GCA_902168425.1 Peromyscus attwateri | reverse complement strand
GTTTTTCGAGACAGGGTTTCTCTGTGTAGCTTTGCGCCTTTCCTGGAGCTCACTTGGTAGCCCAGGCTGGCCTCGAACTCACAGAGATCCGCCTGCCTCTGCCTCCCGAGTGCTGGGATTAAAGGCATGCGCCACCAACGCCCGGCCATAGATTACTATTAATCTGTATTTCTTAATGATACATTACAATTTTAAATGAGTTACATAAACATAATACCTTAAACAAGAGTAGAAATATATATACAATATAACAAAATTAACTTTAAATTTGTATCAATAAACTAAAATCCATAGCAATGTAAAGCAATTCAATCAAATTGTTGCTCTTTAAAAGTAGATTCAAGAAGAGTGGTGGTGGTGCACACCTTTAATCTGAGCACTTGGGAGGCAGAGGCAGGTGGATCTCTGTGAGTTCGAGGCCAGCCTGGTCTACAGAGTGAGTTCAGGACAGGCACCAGAACTACACAGAGAAACCCTGTCTGGCAGAAGAAACTGCCAGACATTCTACAGGGCACAGGGAGAAGTGACTGACAAACTTTGCCAGAGTGGGCGGAAAAGTCCTTAAAATTTCCTGCTTCACTGAAAGCTACGTCAGAGACTCTAGGCCTGTAGCCTGAAGATGGATGCCCCAATGTTACAGAGGAACTTTGGGTGACTGTCCAGGCAACCAGATGTCTCTGTCATTTCTAGAATTATAGAAGTTGCTTGCAATGAACTTCCTGTTTACTCAGGGAATATTATATCCTTCTGGGATCTTTGATAGAGTTGAAGACTAGATAGTTATAGTTTTCCTTGTTAACAAATTCAGAAAAGAAATTCACTAAAGAGGTGTAAAGTGTGTAAGTTTGAAAGACATGAGAAGATAGTTTTGGGTTGGTAATACAAGTGAGGATAGAAAGTGACTTATACAACACTTTGGACCCACCAAAATAGGATAAATAATGGAGTATTTTCTCTGAATTTGTCAAATGTTAATAGACTAGACATTGTTAATGTAATTCTTGACTATATATATTATATATAGTTACTGTACTTATTGTATACGATGTTTATTATACTGTTTATTATTATAAATAAATCATACATGTGAAATGATTAGCCACCCATAACTGATTCCATCTGTCTTCCACTGTTCATCGTTCTGTAAGAGGCACCACATTTATAAAGTACTTCAGGGTCAAGGTTATTGCGTGCTGAGTGTGGGGATAGTCTGCTCGTTTTCCTCCCCACTCTGCTTCACCCTACCCTAGTGGTAAACACATTAGTATGTATTGGGGTATAAAAAAACTACCCAGCGGAAGAGCTGCATTTTCCATCTTCCTTTGAATCACACTGTCCAAATGACCAGGCTCTGTTCCATAAAATTCAAGTAGAAATGTTTTATGTAAATCTTAGGACACATATTCATTTTATTTTTCCCCATCTCTGCTGGCTGGCATGCAGACTCTCCCTGGTGTTCAGCAGCCCAGATTAAGGTCAGGAAGAGAACACACATGTTGAGACAGGAAAGAAAGAGCCTTTTCCCAGTGGAATTACTCCACTCTGTGAACTTCTTTGCTTCAAGCTTGCTTTTGTGTAGGAGAAAATAAACTGACCTTCTAAGACACTTAGACATTGGAATTTCTAAAACATTTAACTAAGCTTTTAAGTGATAACTTATGGGTATGTTCTTTAGAAATTCTTGCTAAATCTCTGTAACTGAGCTAGAAGACTCTCTTCTGTGCCTATATGTACCCTGTGGTGGCTTTTGTAGAAAATCTACTGTATTTTACTTATAGTGACCTTTTGGTATAAGATATTACTTGAAAATAGGATCAGTGTATTATTTAAGTGTCATTCATCTGTATTCGTAATCCATATACATGTTATTAACACACATAGTATATGTACAATAAGTGTTTATTATTAGGATAATAGAAAATAGCCTGTGCTATTAAAAATGATGACAGTTGAATGGAGTTAATTTTGCTCTGAGAAAATTTTGGTTCGAAATTATAGAACAATATTTATAGATAAATTCACGAGTCTGCTTAAAGGGTGAAGGAATTTATTAGGGAGGAAAACTCACTACAACACAGGAGATTTATCATAGAGTCCTGGAAGGCTGAGTTACAGTCCCACACTGTTCTTCTACCTGGTCCATTTCAGCATCCAAGCCCATGAGCAAGAGAAGAGAGCAGCTTACATGCATCTCAGGTCTTAATGGTAGCCCTGAGCCATGCCCCAGGGGCAGGTACTTCAAGGTAATTGGTAGGTAGGACAGTTACCTCTTACCTCTCTAGGGGTGATGCTTCAAGGTCATAGACAGAACAACTGTCCACTACAACAATATATACAATAGATACTCAAAAAGTTGTATGCAGAGATATTTGTCTTTGATCGCGGCTTTTTGCCTGGTTAAAAGAAACCTATTGAAGTTCTTAAGATTATATCCTAGAGACATCACCATTTTCATTTTCTTCACAGGTCCTCTCAAGCCCTGGTAAATAAGTGGCTGTGAATGTTCCAACGGCAGAGCAGAAATCTGCAGTGGTCCTGTCTAGTGGCTGTACCGAGTCTCTATTCTGGCACTGAGAGAAGACTCCATCACAGATTGCGGCAATGTCTGTATCTAATCTATCATGGTGAGTGAACTACTTCCCAATCTCAAGTAAACATAAATGTGTACAGGAAGCAGGATTTTATGAGTGTTCGTTCTACTGTCAGAACCTAGGAAGAGAACTTTAAAAACTGGATTTTCAGATTGTCCTATATTAGAGTGAGAAGAGATTTTTCTCTTTTCTTTTTTGATAATTTTGTATATAGTTACTTTATTTACATCATTTCCCTTTTCCTTCTCCTCCCCTCAACTCCCTCTGTTCCTCCCTTTTCAAATTCATGGCTACTTGTTCTTTAGTTATTATTGTTACATATACACATAGGTACCACTGGCTGAGTTATCTGGTGTTGCTCATGTGCATATGTGTAGTGCTGACAGCATGGGATCGGAGGATCTGTTAGGAGGCTCATCTTTGGAGAAGACTGATTCTTTCTCTGTCTCAGTAGCTGTTGATGGCCTTTATGTAGGGGTATGGTCCCTGTGAGATTCACACCATCCACATTTAACACTTTAAGTGCTGTGATATCTGGGGACTCTAGAAAAAGGTACAAGACTCACACTGAACACCAGAGGCATCTAATACCTTTCTTTCCTACACACAGGAGGGGAATGAGAGATTGGAAGACTATATTCTTCCAATGCACTTTCCCTCATGTATGCACTCTCTGATTTAGGACTAATAAGCCGGAAGTGTAGCTTTGCTCATAGCATGGATATTTTCTCACCTGTGTCTCTTTTCTTCCAGCTTGATATCTCAAAAATATCTACCTAAATTAAACTAACTAGAACCCAAAATTCCCTTGTGGGTGCATATTTCTCAATAGCTCCCTTGTAGCTCACTGTTGGCTTTCAGCTCATGTTTAATCCTGCCTGTGATTATAAAACAAAGAAGTGGAAAGAAAATCCACATGGCTTCTCCATGCCAGTGAGGAGTGGTAATGTCCAGTGATGGGTCTGAAGCCATTCACCGAACTTCAGGATTATTTTTTAAATGTAAAGAGAGGAATAAATGGTGCTTACGTGAACTGACAGTATTTAATACGAGACCATAAGAGGAGCCTGGTAACCCTCCATTTCTTTGAGAGCTCATTTCATTCTCTTCTGCAAACAGAAATGCCATCAGTCAGGGTTTGCTTGCTATTTTGTCGTAGCTCCATGAATTCATTTTTAGATAAGTAAGCAATTTATTTAGGGCAGAGGGTATAATTATTTGTTTAAATTTAGAGTAGGATTTCTGAAGGGCCTAGTTCTTAATGGCTTCTTTAGAATGTGTCTTTGGTTCCTCAGGCCTGGGTGTTGAGGGCCTCATTTGGAAAAATAAATAAATAAATAAAGAGAATTAAAAGATTTAAAAAAATATCATGTAAAACATTAAAGGAATACTTAAATAGTAAATTATGACTATTGACTATAATTTATTTATATATTTTTATTAAAATAAAATTATCATTACATTTTAAATTTTAATTTCTCTAAATCTGTGACTCTTAAAATCTTTGAAAAATGCTGACCCATTTTTTAAAAAAAATTTTACCCTGGCAAGTGTGTGGGAAGTGAATCTTCAAAGACAAAAAAACAAAAAAACAAAAAACACTAGAGAGATAGTAAAGCACTTGCCACTCAAACATGGGGACCTCAGTTCAAGTCCTCAGCACCCATGTGTGGAAAATTGGGTATGGATGTTCATCCCAGTCATTCCTGCGCCTAAGAGATGGAAACATAAAAATGCTTGGGGGGGGCGGGGTGGTGGCCACCTAGTCTATCTGAATTGATGAGCTCAAGAACCAAGGTGGAGAGCCACTGAGGAAGACAACCAGCGTCAACTTCCGGCCTCTCCATGGATGTGTCCATATACCCAGGTACACATACTCGTAGGAACACAAGAATAAAGAGAAATAAAGGAAAAGCAAACAGTACACCAAAGAGGAGGGTGGCCAGAAGGAGCAGAAGGGGAAGGAAGCAGAGGAGGAATGGAGGGCGAGTAGAAGGAAATGGGAAGGAGAAAGGGGATGATGAAGGGGGCTGAAGAGATTAAAGCAGATGTTAAAATCAAGACAGTGTTCACAGAGGCAGAACAGACTGACAGGAGGGCTTCTCTCTGGGAGCCTCACCTGCGGTGATGGGAGGATTTGATTTAGGGCCACTTGAAGCAAGGTGAGCATCACCAAGAGAGAAAGTGCATCATTCCAGCTTAATTGTCTGTCAAGGCTCCCCCAAGTTGGTAGGTGTTCTGCAAATAGATGCTGTGGAAATGAGTGAAAAATGCAAAACAGGCAATTTAATGAAAATACATACCTTCATTCTAAAAGAAAAATTTAAATTCAGTAGAATCTAATATTTCTTAAAAAAATGGGAAAATTGTCTTCATACTGGAGGCTTAAAGGTGTTGGAAATGATGCCAAGGTGCTGCAATTCAAAGGGTGGCTGCATTAGATTCCCATGCAGGGAGATCTTCATCTGTTCCATCAATATCCCCATCATACAGCTGCGTCATCCTCCCTCTCAGCATCTGAGCTGCTGCTTTATGGTAAAGAGGAGTAGGAAATGAGTCTGAGGTGCTCAAGTTAAGCCAGAACTCATGTTTCTTACTCTTGTAAGAAGTGACTAACCTCGTCCGTATTCATCCTTGTAAGTTTTCACATCTCCTAACAATTCTAGTCTGTATTTTGAAAGAACATTATCCTGCAAGTATTTATTTAGTGATGTAGAGCAGCCTACCAATTTTCAGTGAAAACTCTTCATAAAATTATATGAATTTAAAATAATTACTATTGCCCATGGTAAGGCTCCATTTTGAAGTCTAGAAACAAAGACATGGGTGTACTGCCTCACACTGGAAATAAATGGTATTGTTGGATTTTTAATTGGCATGGAACATGTGAGTGCATGGATACCTAATTTGTTTTGATGAGTGTGTTCTCTATTGTGGAAAAGAGAAGGGGAAACTAAGTGTGAGCATGCTGATGATAGTAAGGAGACCCATGCCTCCAAGAAAGATTCAAAGCCACAAGGAAAGGGATCCTCTAGCAGGGTTTCTCAGCTGCTGCCTATTTTATGGTTCTTTTGAGTTGTATTTTGCACGACTCTCTTCTGCTTGTCCTTCTTATTAATTTTAGCACTGAGTTTACAGTGAAAACTCACATCAGGGCTGGTGAGATGGCACAGGGTAACGGTACCTGCTGCCCAGTCTGATGACTTGAGTTTGATGCCCAGAATGGATATGGTGGAAGGAAAGAATCCACTTCTGCAAATTGTCCTGTGACTTCCACATGTATACTGTAGCATGTATATGTTAACATATGTACATACACATGAAAATAAATCAATGAATAAAATATTTTAAAAGCGCATGTCATTCTGTGGGCATGTTGGCCTGCCTAACAACATTGTATTGTATTCAACCTTAGTAACAATGTGTTGATTTTAAAAGTAAACACTCAACATAATGCAAGATAAACATATGTGTTTATGTGTGGAGCATCAACTCCGATTTCCACATGCAACATAAGAATTGAGAAAATGTAAGTTAAGATACTAACATTCCTTTATACAGCTATCCAACCAATAATCTTAACTTTTAAATAGCTATTATAAGGGAATTTATTATTCACATAAATTTAAAAATTCTTTCTTGTTCTAGTAGTTATGTACATGTATGACACCTGTTTTACACACACACACACACACACACACACACACACACACACACACACACACATCTACCTCTAAAAGCAGTAGGCTTTATGATGCTTCCAGATTTCTAGGAAGCTTCAGTCTCAGTCAGAAAAGCGAGCAGAAGGAACTGCAGGTAAGAGTTCCATAGAGATAAAAATAGATATTTCATGAGTCTTTCTGTTTAGCTAGTAATTACAAGATGTAAGCAATCACTGAGGTGATGCTTCTCAGGATAAAACAGACAGGATGCACAGGATCAGTTGCAGGCATCCATAAACAGGTGGCAGCTTCCAGGTTATGATCTGTACAAAGAAAATGTCTTTGGTAGCAGATGTAATTAACAGGAGACACAAGAAGCCCTAAACAAGTGAAAAAGAGATTCATGTCTGTAGCACAAAGGAGATGGTGTGAGACCGGTGAGTGTTTCCCAGGACTAAACAGACTTTCTTCATAATTCTCATCCATTTTCTGTTGATTGTATTTTATAACAATGAATATTTATATCCATATAGCAACTACAATGTGTATTTTTTGTAGCACACAAGTTAAGTGAACATTATCAAGAGTGAATGTTTGCATTGCTTTTACTGTGTACCAAGCACTGTTGGAGAATTCCCAAATATGAACTCATAAGTCAGTTTCCTAGGTGTGTAGTATGTTATTTGCATTTTTGTGAATGGGAACACTGAGGAACAGGATGATAAGTAACTTATCCAACATGACAAAACCACTAAGCAGTGCATTAAGCAACCAGTGCCTTAGGCCTCATTCCAATTAGCACCCAACGCCAAAACTATTCTTCTGCACAAAAAATATATCCCTGCTATGTTTGTGTGTCCCCCAAAGAAGATTCTATAGCTTCCATTTCTAATCAGATTGTTTCTCTTAATTTTCTTAAGTGTACACACTGGAGCTCTTCTTTCCAAGAACACTGTCATGTATTAGAATACTGTTGCGAGTGAGGAGGGTGGTGATAAGCCCACCAATTTCCTTGGGTAAACAATGCAATTGGTAATATAAGAAATTTAGGTGAATTTTAAAGTATGTAAAGTGAACTCCTTAAATTACAAGATACCCAGAGAGTGAGACTTTGTTATCACTTTTTGAAAGGCAGAGCTTGCTCTGACTCAGCTAGAATGGCTGTTCGGTCCCTGCCTTTTGAAGACTCTCCACTAATACTTACAGTAGAGCCTCCCATAGGCTCCTCTAGCTTAGTACCCCAGGTCCTCCTGTTTTCTTGTCACAGTAGCTACATTGATCAGTGTTAGTAGTGAAAGCCTAGCAGAGCATGAACTGATTTTGCTGAATGTTGAGTTTTTGCAAAATGACAGCTCCCAAGCTATTTTGTACTATGATGCCTACATACACTTCATCATTTGTTTAAAAAAAATCTTAATTTTTTTTCCTCTGTGAATGGTGGTGCACAGTTGCAATCTTTGCATTCAGAAGGCCAAGGCAGGAAGATACCAACCATGTTTGAAGCAAGTTTGATCTATATAGTGAGACCTTGAAAGAAAGAATATTAATATTTGTTTGGCATCTTGCAGCCAGAGAGGGATAAAGAAATCCCTGGATTCAAGTTAAGAAGCCAAATAACCATATCTACTGAACATCCTTTTTGTACAGCATCCTGTGCTAAGCACAGTAGTGGGTGGTGACAGAAGCCAAGACTTCTCTTAATAGAACTTTTTATTAGCCAGGGGACTGAAAATTAATCAAGTACTCCTGACCTCCTGTGATGACTTCTCTAAACAAGTATCCCCAGAATGTTATTGGAAAACAAAATAGGCACTTGTCTTTCCCACTTGAGATGAAAGACCTCACCTTTCTGGAACCCACAGCTCTTGCATTTTTCCAAAATATAAAGAAGCATGCTAATTGCAAAGAACAGAATACCATAGGCAGTTATAAGGCAGAAATTAGAACTGACTTGAATGACAGAAAACCAGTTTTTAAAATGCTGAGGTATATTATTTTCTACACATCTTCACATTTTTCTTGCAAAATACTCCTATTGTACATGACATTTGGATGGCTCCTGTTCTCATGTGCGGTTTATGCCTGTTGCGTTATTGGGTGGGTCTGACATGACATCATCAGGGAAGTGCATTCACACTGTAAATGCATTCACACTGTAAATGCATTCACACTGTGTAACAGTAATGGCATGTACTTCACCCAGCTAGCCTGAGCCTTCAGTTGTCTTCCGATTCTTGCGTTTAAGACGTTTTCTACTACTGTACGTGATCCTGCTGCCGTGGGAGACACTCACTCAAACATCATTACCTCACCAGGCCCTGAGCCAGTCGGTGTCTTTTGTTTCCTTGTGTGCACTAACGCTTCCTCCTGATTTAATTTCTATAAACACTTAGCATTATGCTGTTAATTGTCTAAGATGCTGTTTATTCCTAGCTGGCTAAGAGAATTTTATCAGAAGTTAATAAAATTTCTGTTATGCATGTCTGGAAATATAGTAAAACTCGAATTATTGAAGTAATTAATGTATTGACTGCATTTATAAGAACTGAATTATATTTCCAAAGTAGGCTTATAGTTTAAAATGCTATTATTCATGTCTACAAATTCAATTTTACTCTAATAGGACCAGAAAACTACTTTGAATTAATTTGCATTATGTACACGTGTGATATGAATTATATATCCTTAATGTAAATATTACACATAATATATATTTCACATTATGTGTTGTGTTTGTATCAACTTTCTCTATTTATGCTGTTAAGTTTCAGCCTCTCAGAGGCAGTATTCCCATTTACACTGGCAAGGAGGTCAAAGCTTGAATTGTCTGTTCAGAAAGAAAGTTCAGAACAGAAGGTGGAAATTGCAGTTCATCTGAGATTTCAGGAATTATTTTTAACCCCAGCTTTATGATAAAGAATACAGTCAGAACTGGCTACATTCTGTTGTAGAAGACAAAGAGGAGAAAGGCTTTACATGAACATGAAGGCATTATTTCCTGTCAGAAGCAACAAGACTTCTGTGTTGACGGAAACTTCCTTGGTGTGATAGCATGAGTATTTCCCAGCATGTCATTGGGTGGTTAAGACACTGGGAGGAGTGAACTTGCCTTTAATCTAAAGTCAGAGGCCTCCTTCTAAGGGTAATGACAATGAGAAGTGGAAGACCGCAAGTTTTGGAAATAATGCAGAGCACAAAAGTATATTGGGTTTAGCAGACCCCGGAGTAGCAGAAACCATCCAAAAGAAGAAAAGAGGAAACGAAACGAAGAAACAGCTCAAGGAAAAGGAAAACTTGCCCCCGCAACCCCCATGTGTGATACTCTAAGGCAAAGTCTGATGATTTGGAGTAAAGTCAAGATTTTGAATTCTGTAAAATTTCAGTATGCCTTTCCATTCATAACATGCCTCTTCAAGTTGAAATCTCTCCATTATTAAACTGATTAATACCAATTTGGTTCAGAATTGACTCTTCAGATGAATACATTATATTTTTAGAATCCTTGACTGTTCTGTGCTTCAATGATGAGCCTTTAGAAATAGCTTTTGAAACTTTTAACATTTGTAGGAAGCCTCTTGAATATTTTTTCCCCATCTGCCACAAATGATTTTCTTTCTCAAGAAGAGGCTGTTATAAAGCAAGACCACTCCAAATGTTTGTTGGGCCCTTTTGCACCTGATATTTACCTCTGGGCTTTTGGCCAAATTGTAACACAGCCAATTTGACCCTCTCCAGAGGTGAGCAAGATATGGCTACCCAATCTTGGAATTTTCACCTCTCAAACTGTAAGTACATTTTTTCCCCCACAAACAGCCCACATTGGATATTTTGTTATAACAGTACAACATATAGTTTACCAAGTAAAGAAGCCTTAAGAACTACTCAGGATTGGTGTATTATCCTCTTACTAATTTCCAAATGTCTCTCTCATGTGTTGGCCTTTTTCTTGTGACCCAAACTGCATTTTCAATCATTGGTTGAAAACATGCTTACCTGAATGTTTTCTTATCCTACCCTCAACACAGACAGAATTAAATTATCCATTGAGTGTCTCTAATTCTGACATCATGCTAATGTGACCCAGGGGTCATCTTTGGAGTCATTCCCTATACTTTGTGCTCCATTATTTTTACTATGTATATTGGCTATTAAGCCAAGCCAGGAAAGACAGTGGTGATAAAAATGGCAGCCATGGGTCATGCCCTCCAGTATATTAAATATTCTTTTATAGAACAAGTCAATTCTATTATTTCTTCTCAGAACAGTCCCTACATTCACCTATTGTTGCCCTCATCTAGAATCTTGATGGCCTGTCAAAACTGATATAAAATTTCCCTAATTACTTTCTTTGCTCTCAAATTACCTTACTTGTAAAGTTAATTTCCTAAAAATATTTTTTATTTTACTCTATGCCATTCTTTCCCATTGTTTCTAGGCTTTCTTCCAAACTAGATTTAAGGCTAAACTTCTACCCTAAGTAAACTTCTACCCTAATCTAATTTTTTAAGAAAAGAAAAACAAATAATAATGAAAAAGAATACATTTGTGGCATGGTGGAACATACGCAGGGCATCTTACATTCTAGGTAAGTTTACTGCTACTGACATACACCTCCCAGAAAAAGTGTCATTACTTTATTACTGATAGTAATTCCAGCTAGAGATGAAGCATCTCAAGGTGGAGAATTGTTTGCAAGTCATGATATTCTGAGAGGGTTTTGCTTTCTTGGGATAATGAGTCTGAGGCTTCAGGCTCAATCCCCACAGGTACTAATTAGCTCTGCTCTCTTTTACAGCTAGGGCCTAGTCCTGTGGGCTTGACTAGCTTTCCTTCACAGACATGCAATTGGTCACTGTCACTAGAGCCAGGTGATTAATCATCACCAATCTACAACTAATATGGAGAAAAATAAGATAGGCGTTGAAGCCAAGTACACTCCAGAGATTGGTAACAAGTCTCGAGAATCATCTCCCCTTTGAATATTGTCTAGGTCAAAAAAATATATCACTGTGTATTGAATTACATTTTCTCTTTATTTTGTAGTGGTCATACTTTATTCTCCTGTAAAAAAAAGTTTAGTGACTAATAACACCAATATTTCTTAGACTGTGGAAGATTTACCGTAAATCTAGGTAGACCATTCCAACACTTAAAGCAAAAAGTTGCTTTTGAGGCTTGAACAATGAAAGCTGTAATTTAATGATTTATAATATATTTTTAGTCATTAAAATAGTTATGTAGTCCGAGGTATGGTCCTTTCAGCATGATCAAATACATTTGTCAGTCAAGTCCTTAAAATTATTTTTATATCAATATATGAAGTTATCATGTCTTAACCTAGAAAATAAATTTTCATTTGTCTTTTTGGTCATTTACTGGGTTTTGTGTTTGTTGTGTTTTTATTTTTATTGTAAAAGAGATTTCACTTGATTTTATATCAATTTCAGCTTAATCAACAGAAGAAATGAAACCAATACTTTCCAACAATATTGGATATTCACTAAGAACATTCACCTCATTCATTAATTTATCCTTTGTTCTCTGTTCCACTTAAGTTCTTTGTTATGAGTCTTGAAGATAATTTAGTCCATGAATGAATAGGAATTTTAAAATAATTCTTACACAACTTAAGTGATGGACTAATACAGTTCAGTGATATATAGACTGAAACTGTATTATTTTATTATAAATAATATATTTCTTATTTATTTCAACATGTTTTCCTAAATGGTGTCAACATATAATTTTGAATGCTGTGATTAGAATGTCAGAATGGTGAATGAAATAGAAATCTCTAATCTCATGAAGCTTAGATCCAGTGCTGAGGATGAATAGGAATCTACAAATAAGCACTATCAGGACAGGCAGTACTACATACTCTGAGGATAATCCAGCAGACCAATAGGGCAGTACATAGTCAACCCTAGAGGATGGACCAGCTTCGTAAGGAACAGCCTTTCTGAGGAGATGGCATTGAAGTAGAAAGCTATGAGGCTGCACATCTTTAGAGGAGAGCCATTCCAGGCACAGACTGTATTGCAGGTGTCCAAGTTGCATTTAAGGCCTATTATTAAATGTTCCCCTCACAGTCTCTAAGGCTACTTTCAGGATACACAGAAAACTTCACTATATGATGAATTGGAGAGGCCCTGATGATGACAGGTCCCTGGTGTGTCTGAGGGATCATCAAGGGGGAGACAGGTGGCCGGCAGCCAGAAAAGAGAGCAGTGCTGGGAGGTGTGCACAGTCAGGTGGCATGGTGTCAAGCGTGTGTGGAGAACAGATGACTGGGTAATCTCAATGTGATGGGATACTGCTGTCACTCACCAGGCCTGGTGAAATGTCACACAGAATGGAGATCCAGGGAGAGCCAGGGATGGTAGCAGTCTAGTGCTGAGAGCAACCTTGACGTGGTGTGCCTTCCAACTCTGAACGACTTGTCTGACACCTACAGTTTATGAAGATATACTCTCAACATAAGCACTCAGAAAATATTCTTAATGAGATGCAGCAATGAGAAAAAAATAATGAAGTAATGAAAAATCCTTTGTAAGGATATAGCTAGTTTTTCCTTATTGTCAATTTAAAAACACTTAACAATACATCTCCACCCATCTGCATAATTAGAGGCATAATATAAAGGAGATTTCATCTATAAAAATATATTATCTCGCATTAAAGAGTTTTATAGTAGACGAATAAATGTAAATTATGGAAGTGGAAACTGTTTTTGTTGCTCAGTTTGCATTTGAAGCTCATTATTACCCCTTCTCTCCAAGGAACTCCAAAGTTAATTTTAGTATATAAGGCAGAAATTGTGAAATAATGTATTGTGTTCTGTACACTGGTTGATTAATATGGGTGTGGTTTTATTGAAGATATATAATACAATATATAACCAAGGCCTACTGTGGAGAATGATGGCATAAAATCACTAGATATCTTTTCTTGGGGAAAAATAATCAACTTTGTTCCAAGTTTTGTTATTGGTTGTTTTTTTGAGAGCCCGCCACCCAGCTTCCAAATAAATCACACACGGAAGCTTATTCCTAATTATAAATGTCTGGTTTCAGCTTGGCTTTTTTGTGTGTGTGCCAGCTTTCCTTAACTTAAATAATCCTGGCTACCTTTTGCCTCTGGGCTTTCCCATTCTTTTATTCTTACTCTGTGATTTGCTGTGTAGCTGTGTGGCTGGCCCCTAGAGTCCTCCTCCTTCTTGGGCTACTTTTCTTTTCCTCCCAGGTTTCTCCTTCTATATATTCTCTGCCTGTCAGCCCCGCCGACACTTTCTCCTGCCTCACTATTGGCTGTTCAGTTATTTATTAGACAATCAGGTGTTTAGACAGGCACAGCAACACAGCTTCACAGAGTTAAACAATTGCAACATAAACAAAAGCAACACACCTTAAGATAATATTCTACAACATTTTCCCCTTTTTGTCTAAACAAAATTAAAAAGGTTTTAACTTTAACATAACAAGGCTGTATACAATAAGAGCAACTATCAAGTAAAGATACATTCACAATGTAATGAATTCCAGTTCATTTGTATCTGGCAAATTAAAAGAAAATATTTCATTATCTATCCTATCTTAGTGAATCTAAAATTTTATACCTAATTTACTCTCTATCATAACAAAGGAAAACTGCAACTATAACTATCTAGTCTTCAGCTCCATCAAAGGCCCCAGAAAGATAATATTATTTGAGTAAACAAAAAGTGCACTGCAAACAACTTCCAAAACTCTAAGAATGACAGAGACATTTGACTGCCTGGACAGTCAGCCAAAGTTCCTTCTGCAACATTGGGGCATTCATCTTTAGCCTACAGGCCTAGAGTATCAGACATCCATAACCCACCAAATAACCTACGACCACCCACCCCATCTTGTAGTGGGTAGCCATTCCAGCCTTGATCTTGAAGTTCCAACCCCCATTGAGGCTTCGGTAGCTGTCATGCCTACAAGGCGGGGCCAAGAGAGGACCTTGAAGACCTGAGATCTGGATGCGCCATCTCTGTTGATTCCTGGACCCTGGACGCTGGAGGTAGACTGAGCAGAGTTCTCCAGAGAACACTGCCAGACTGCGCTGCGTCTTTCCCAGACCCTGCAACCTACCTATCCTTTCATTTGTAAGTTACGCCACTAAATAAATCTCCCTTTTAACTATGTGGAGTGGCCTTAATAATTTCACCAATATCTGGCACCCAACATGGGGCACAAACCCACGACCCTGGGATTAAGAGTCCCATGCTCTACCGACTGAGCTAGCCAGGCTGGCTCCTCGTCGGGGAATTGAACCCCGGTCTCCTGCGTGACAGGTGGGGATATGGCTACCCACTACACCATCTCTTGGGAATGTGGGCATAGTATTCTCCAAACTGCTTCCTGCTGTCTGTGGATGAAGCATCTTTAAGGTCTCAGAGAATTTTAGATAATGACCATGTCCAGGGAGGACCAGCTATAATCTTTGTGATAGATATCACCTGTCAAGATTCAGGAGGTCTCCCCTGATCAAACCAGATCAATCTCATTCCCAAAGGAATCCATAGCCTCTTGTCTCCTGTGGGAAAAAACTCCAAAGCATTTTTGATGTCCATTTGCCAAATATATTTTTTGACTTCCTTTTTAAAGTTAAGATAGCCCTAAATTATCTAGGTTGGTTAAATTTTGCAGTCCAGTTCACAATCCCATGTCCCTTAGTATCTATTTTTTTTTTTT